>JACEFZ010028442.1:0-22500 GCA_014155875.1 Cepaea nemoralis | reverse complement strand
AATCTGGGTGTCAACAACCTACTTGCTACAGGTAATTCAGGACTCCCTACTTTTGCACGACACGAATCAATAACTCGTGTGGTTTACAAAAGGATACATTTTTATTTAGAGCTATTTACACATAAGCTCTGCGAGCGGAATACATAATGGATAATTAACAACATGGTATGTTTCACAGATGCATGTAAGAGGTGAACACAATGATACTAATAACTAATTGGAATCTAAAGCCTAGCCAACACTATTGCTGATAAACTATATACGGTTCCTAGCGAACACGTCTGCTCTCTATCAGTCCTTGTCCCAGTCTGTCGCACGCTGGTAGTTGCGTGTTGAACCTCGGACATTCAGTCCTGCGTGCGCTGGCGAGTTTGCGTGCGTAGAGTCCCATCACGCTTGGTTAGTTAACTCAAGTAACTGGTATTCTCCAGTTACTTGTCGAGAAGCGAGTTCCCTATACTCTTGGGAAACCCTCGCTCATCAGCACTCAATAACCTATTAGCTGACACGAGTGTGTCCTGTTGTCAAGCTAAATATAGTGCCTGTGTCTCTCCTGTCTGGTGTTCTCTGTATAGCTCCGTCTTAACTCTCTAAACTCCTGTATGGATCTTCGACATATTATTAATTTAAAAATTAAGACGATGTATGACACAATGTTTGGGACATACGGGATAAAACCAACCACACATCACGGGGTACTTGGAACTGACAGAGATAATGCTTGGGAGACATAATCTGGGGCTGGGTGACCTGTTCAGAGAGTTTTTTTTTGTTGCAGTTATAATTGTAATCGCCCGGTGTCAAGTACATAACAAGGAAACAGATGAGTAACATATATATCAGTCAACCTATCGACTGTGTCCATCTGGTTATTAACTTCTCGTGGTTACCTGAATTGTAGTCATCTCATGATTCGTGAGGTCATGAAAGAGTCTCAGTCCATACTCTACCACTGAAATGATGAGGTGCTGAAAAAGAGTGAATAGAATGTTCTGCTCTATGTCCCTAGCTGCCATACTCTTCAGTGCATTGAGCCCCTTCTGACATTTTATAACCACCACTTCAACATGATTCCTAAAGGACAGGCTTCTATCAACATTGATTTCCAGGTACTTCTGTCTGCTGTCTTTATTTACAGCTCTACCATTTATTGTGAGACTTAAAGGTCAGCTTTAACAATAATATTGTCCAGAGAGCACCAAAAGACAGACACTTTTTCTGTGTTAATGACAGCATTAATCTCCGTACACCAATCCATCGCCTTGTTCAGTGTCTCTATTTACAGCTCTACCATTTATTGTGAGACTTAAAGATCAGCTTTAACAATAATATTGTCCAGAGAGCACCAAAAGACAGACACTTTTTCTGTGTTAATGACAGCATTAATCTCCGTACACCAATCCATCGCCTTGTTCAGTGTCTCTATTTACAGCTCTAACCATTTATTGTGAGACTTAAAGATCAGCTTTAACAATAATATTGTCCAGAGAGCACCAAAAGACAGACGCTTTTTCTGTGATTAATGACAGCATTAATCTCCGTACACCAATCCATCGCCTTGTTCAGTGTCTCTATTTACAGCTCTACCATTTATTGTGAGACTTAAAGGTCAGCTTTAACAATAATATTGTCCAGAGAGCACCAAAAGACAGACGCTTTTTCTGTGTTAATGACAGCATTAATCTCCGTACACCAATCCATCGCCTTGTTCAGTGTCTCTATTTACAGCTCTACCATTTATTGTGAGACTTAAAGGTCAGCTTTAACAATAATATTGTCCAGAGAGCACCAAAAGACAGACGCTTTTTCTGTGTTAATGACAGCATTAATCTCCGTACACCAATCCATCGCCTTGTTCAGTGTCTCTATTTACAGCTCTACCATTTATTGTGAGACTTAAAAGGTCAGCTTTAACAATAATATTGTCCAGAGAGCACCAAAAGACAGACGCTTTTTCTGTGTTAATGACAGCATTAATCTCCGTACACCAATCCATCGCCTTGTTCAGTGTCTCTATTTACAGCTCTACCATTTATTGTGAGACTTAAAGGTCAGCTTTAACAATAATATTGTCCAGAGAGCACCAAAAGACAGACGCTTTTTCTGTGTTAATGACAGCATTAATCTCCGTACACCAATCCATCGCCTTGTTCAGTGTCTCTATTTACAGCTCTACCATTTATTGTGAGACTTAAAGGTCAGCTTTAAACAATAATATTGTCCAGAGAGCACCAAAAGACAGACAGCTTTTTCTGTGTTTAATGACAGCATTAATCTCCGTACACCAATCCATCGCCTTGTTCAGTGTCTCTATTTACAGCTCTACCATTTATTGTGAGACTTAAAGGTCAGCTTTAACAATAATATTGTCCAGAGAGCACCAAAAGACAGACGACTTTTTCTGTGTTAATGACAGCATTAATCTCCGTACAACCAATCCATCGCCTTGTTCAGTGTCTCTATTTACAGCTCTACCATTTATTGTGAGACTTAAAGGTCAGCTTTAACAATAATATTGTCCAGAGAGCACCAAAAGACAGACACTTTTTCTGTGTTAATGACAGCATTAATCTCCGTACACCAATCCATCGCCTTGTTCAGTGTCTCTATTTACAGCTCTACCATTTATTGTGAGACTTAAAGGTCAGCTTTAACAATAATATTGTCCAGAGAGCACCAAAAGACAGACAGCTTTTTCTGTGTTAATGACAGCATTAATCTCCGTACACCAATCCATCGCCTTGTTCAGTGTCTCTATTTACAGCTCTACCATTTATTGTGAGACTTAAAGGTCAGCTTTAACAATAATATTGTCCAGAGAGCACCAAAAGACAGACACTTTTTCTGTGTTAATGACAGCATTAATCTCCGTACACCAATCCATCGCCTTGTTCAGTGTCTCTATTTACAGCTCTACCATTTATTGTGAGACTTAAAGGTCAGCTTTAACAATAATATTGTCCAGAGAGCACCAAAAGACAGACAGCTTTTTCTGTGTTAATGACAGCATTAATCTCCGTACACCAATCCATCGCCTTGTTCAGTGTCTCTATTTACAGCTCTACCATTTATTGTGAGACTTAAAGGTCAGCTTTAACAATAATATTGTCCAGAGAGCACCAAAAGACAGACGCTTTTTCTGTGTTAATGACAGCATTAATCTCCGTACACCAATCCATCGCCTTGTTCAGTGTCTCTATTTACAGCTCTACCATTTATTGTGAGACTTAAAGGTCAGCTTTAACAATAATATTGTCCAGAGAGCACCAAAAGACAGACGCTTTTTCTGTGTTAATGACAGCATTAATCTCCGTACACCAATCCATCGCCTTGTTCAGTGTCTCTATTTACAGCTCTACCATTTATTGTGAGACTTAAAGGTCAGCTTTAACAATAATATTGTCCAGAGAGCACCAAAAGACAGACAGCTTTTTTCTGTGTTAATGACAGCATTAATCTCCGTACACCAATCCATCGCCTTGTTCAGTGTCTCTATTTACAGCTCTACCATTTATTGTGAGACTTAAAGGTCAGCTTTAACAATAATATTGTCCAGAGAGCACCAAAAGACAGACACTTTTTCTGTGTTAATGACAGCATTAATCTCCGTACACCAATCCATCGCCTTGTTCAGTGTCTCTATTTACAGCTCTACCATTTATTGTGAGACTTAAAGGTCAGCTTTAACAATAATATTGTCCAGAGAGCACCAAAAGACAGACGCTTTTTCTGTGTTAATGACAGCATTAATCTCCGTACACCAATCCATCGCCTTGTTCAGTGTCTCTATTTACAGCTCTACCATTTATTGTGAGACTTAAAGGTCAGCTTTAACAATAATATTGTCCAGAGAGCACCAAAAGACAGACACTTTTTCTGTGTTAATGACAGCATTAATCTCCGTACACCAATCCATCGCCTTGTTCAGTGTCTCTATTTACAGCTCTACCATTTATTGTGAGACTTAAAGGTCAGCTTTAACAATAATATTGTCCAGAGAGCACCAAAAGACAGACACTTTTTCTGTGTTAATGACAGCATTAATCTCCGTACACCAATCCATCGCCTTGTTCAGTGTCTCTATTTACAGCTCTACCATTTATTGTGAGACTTAAAGGTCAGCTTTAACAATAATATTGTCCAGAGAGCACCAAAAGACAGACGCTTTTTCTGTGTTAATGACAGCATTAATCTCCGTACACCAATCCATCGCCTTGTTCAGTGTCTCTATTTACAGCTCTACCATTTATTGTGAGACTTAAAGGTCAGCTTTAACAATAATATTGTCCAGAGAGCACCAAAAGACAGACACTTTTTCTGTGTTAATGACAGCATTAATCTCCGTACACCAATCCATCGCCTTGTTCAGTGTCTCTATTTACAGCTCTACCATTTATTGTGAGACTTAAAGGTCAGCTTTAACAATAATATTGTCCAGAGAGCACCAAAAGACAGACGCTTTTTCTGTGTTAATGACAGCATTAATCTCCGTACACCAATCCATCGCCTTGTTCAGTGTCTCTATTTACAGCTCTACCATTTATTGTGAGACTTAAAGGTCAGCTTAACAATAATATTGTCCAGAGAGCACCAAAAGACAGACACTTTTTCTGTGTTAATGACAGCATTAATCTCCGTACACCAATCCATCGCCTTGTTCAGTGTCTCTATTTACAGCTCTACCATTTATTGTGAGACTTAAAGATCAGCTTTAACAATAATATTGTCCAGAGAGCACCAAAAGACAGACGCTTTTTCTGTGTTAATGACAGCATTAATCTCCGTACACCAATCCATCGCCTTGTTCAGTGTCTCTATTTACAGCTCTACCATTTATTGTGAGACTTAAAGGTCAGCTTTAACAATAATATTGTCCAGAGAGCACCAAAAGACAGACACTTTTTCTGTGTTAATGACAGCATTAATCTCCGTACACCAATCCATCGCCTTGTTCAGTGTCTCTATTTACAGCTCTACCATTTATTGTGAGACTTAAAGGTCAGCTTTAACAATAATATTGTCCAGAGAGCACCAAAAGACAGACACTTTTTCTGTGTTAATGACAGCATTAATCTCCGTACACCAATCCATCGCCTTGTTCAGTGTCTCTATTTACAGCTCTACCATTTATTGTGAGACTTAAAGATCAGCTTTAACAATAATATTGTCCAGAGAGCACCAAAAGACAGACGCTTTTTCTGTGTTAATGACAGCATTAATCTCCGTACACCAATCCATCGCCTTGTTCAGTGTCTCTATTTACAGCTCTACCATTTATTGTGAGACTTAAAGGTCAGCTTTAACAATAATATTGTCCAGAGAGCACCAAAAGACAGACACTTTTTCTGTGTTAATGACAGCATTAATCTCCGTACACCAATCCATCGCCTTGTTCAGTGTCTCTTGCACATCCTGAATTGTTTGATGTCTATCCCTACGCTGCCTGCATGCAAGAACATCATCTGCAAATGTCAGTATCCCTCCAGCTGCTGGTGCTTCAAGGCTGGCAATCTTGCACGTATACACACTGAAAAGCACAGGTGAAATTATTGATCCCTGTAGTAGTTCGGGGGCTATGATATATAGCTTAGAGGTCCATGTACCCAGCCGGAGAACCACTCGACGAGAATACTCATTGGCACCTTGCCGTCTTGACAGACGATAGTTTGTGCTTTAAAAAGGCATAATAACTTTTAACTATGGCGGTAGCGAGTGTGACTGATAAGGCCAATTTGCGCTGTAAATGTCCGTTCACAGTGGGTGCATGTGAACACGTGGTCATTTCCACCATCATGCACCATCTTACGTCTCAAACGCTTGGTGTGTGACTTTTCTGCAATAATTTTCTCCTTTGACTTTATTCCATTTCTGATGTTTGCCCTCCATGCAACACGTTCAGCGGCGACTTGCTCCCAATGTGCATTATCAATGCCTGTATCAATCATGTCCCGCTTACACACGTCTTTGTATCGTAGTAGAGGCCGACCCTGAGATCTCTTACCCATCTGTAGTTCACCAAAAAAGATATCCTTTGGTATTCTACCATCATCCATCCTCCTAAGATGTCCTATCAATCTAAGTCTACGAAGACTGAGCATGGAATAAACTGTCACACAACCTGATCTTTCCAATACTTCAGTATTTGTGATTTTGTCTTGCCACTTAATACCAAGAATTCTTCGCAGACACCGCATATGAAAGCTGTTTAAATTGTTCTCTTGGTGTGAGTAAGCTGTCCAGGTTTCACTGCCATAGAGAAGAGTACTAAGGACACAGGCTTGATAGACAAGGACTTTTGTTTTGGCAGTAAGCTTCCTGTTCTCCCAGACTCTTTTTCTTAACCTGTTCATTGTTGTTGCTGCCTTACCAATCCGGATGTTGATTTCCTGATCTAGGGATAATTTGCTATTTACCACTGATCCTAGATATGTAAAATGGTCTACTATCTCTAGTTCGGCGTCGTCAATAAAGATTGATGGTACCCCATGTGCACCTTGTGACATAATCTGTGTCTTCTTTTTGCTAATTGTTAAACCAAATTCAGAACAAGCATTGGAGAATGCAGATAGTAGACATTGCAATTCTTCCTCAGAGTGGGTCGTAACTGCAGCATCATCTGCAAAAAGCAACTCTCTGATCAGTACCCTCCTAATTTTGGTCTTAGCCTTCAATCTCTGAGCATTGTAGAGGCCGCCATCTGAGCGTGAGTGAATGTATATACCACCATCCTGATCACGAAATGCATATTTCAGTAGAAGTGAAAAGTATATTCCAAAGAGGGTGGGAGCTAGTACACAACCTTGCTTAACTCCACTCTTGATTTCAAATTCTTCAGAAGTTGCACCATCAAACTTGATTATACCCTTCATGCCTGTGTGGAACGATTCCACAATGGACAGAAGAGTTGGTGGGCAGCCAATCTTCTTTAGTGCCTTGAACAGACCCTCACGACTGACCAAATCAAATGCCTTTGTGAGGTCGATGAAGGCAATAAACAGTGGTTGATTCTGTTCACGGCATTTTTCTTGCATTTGTCTCAATGAGAATATCATATCAGTGGTAGACCGGTTCTGTCGAAAGCCACACTGTGATTCGGGGTAGACTTGATCTCCTAGGACTTGAAGTCTGCGCAGAACAATTCTGGCAAATACTTTTCCAACAATACACAGAAGTGAGATACCCCTATAGTTGTTGCAGTCGCTCCGATCGCCCTTGTTCTTGTACAGTGTTATGATGCTTGAATCTTTGAAATCCTGTGGGACTTGTCCTTCACGCCAGCATAGCTCTATTAGCTGGTGGATCTGTATAGTGAGTGTGTCTTGCCCACTCCTGATAACCTCTATTGGAATCCCATCCTTACCTGGAGCCTTGCCAGATGCAAGTTCATTTATAGCACACTTAACTTCTGTTATGGTGGGAAGTGTGTCCAGGTGGTCAAGAGTTGGTAGAGCCTCTATGGCGTTGAGGGCATCATCCGCTAGTTTGGTCTCACTTGAGTAAAGCTCCAAATAGTGCTCTACCCATCTGTCCATCTGCTGTTTCTTATCAGTGATGACTTCTCCAGTCAAGGTTTTCAATGGTGCACTTCTTTTGATCACTGGACCACAGGCTTTCTTTATTCCTTCATACATGCTTCTTATGTCTCCCTTATCACTTGCGATTTGAATGGACTCACATAACTTGATCCAATAATCATTTGCACACTGCCTGGCAGCCTTTTGCACATCCTTCCTAGCTTGCCTTAGCTCACTCAGAGTGTTACGCGTTGGTCTTTCCTTGTTTCGTAAGATAGCTTTCTTCTTCTTATCAATTAAGGGCTGCAGAGTCTCGCTGTTGGTCGCAAACCAGTCCTGCCTCTTATGATCCACAGTGCCGTAAACCCCTACGGCAGTTTTATAAAGAGTTTCCTTAATTTGACCCCACTTTTCATTTACTGTACAATTTTCTGGTGTATCAGTGAAAGCGTCTTCAAGTTGCTGTTGAAACTGAAAGCACTTTTCAGGATCATGAGTGTTAATAATATTAATCCTGGGGCTAGATTTGTGTTTAGCTGTGTAGATTCTCTTTGGTCTCAGTCTAACTCTTGCAACAACCAAAGAATGATCTGTATCACAGTCAGCACTGTGGTAACTACGAGTCAATGATATATGGTTCAGATGTTGTCTCCGTGTGATGATGAAGTCCAGCTGGTGCCAATGGCCGGATCTTGGATGTTTCCATGTGACCTTATGCATCTCTTTTGTTTTAAAAAAAGAGTTTGTAATACATAGGTCATTACTGGTGCAATGCTCCAGCAGCCTTTGCCCATTTTCATTCATGCGACCGATGTTGTATTTTCCAAGGGACACTGGCCATGAACTCGAGTCCTTGCCCACACGAGCATTGAAATCACCGAGCATATAAATGTAGTCAGATTTTGGAACTGCCTTGATCACGGAGTCTAACTCCTCATAGAACAAATCCTTCACATCATCAGAGGAATCGAGTGTCGGTGCATATGCAGTAATAATGGATGGCAAACCTACAAGAGGTTGCCAAGCGCAGGGATAATAGTCTTTCATTTCCTCCTGCTGGAATTTCAATCATTCCCAGTAGCGAATTCTTCACTGCAAAGCCCACACCGTGTTGCCTTTTTTCTGCCTGCCCTCTACCCTTCCAGAAAAAAGGTGTAGTTGTTTTCCCTGAGTGACCCTTCCTCAGCGAGGCGAGTCTCCTGCAGGCCAGCAATATCAATGTTAAGACGATTGAGTTCGGCATCAATCACAGCCGTTTTTCTCACATCGTCAATATTGGTCAAGTCAGTGGAAAATCCTGGACACATGGTTCTCACGTTCCAGGTTGCAAGCCGTAGCTTGAGGTTTCTATTTTTATTTTTGTTTGTACCTGGTGCATTGGTTTTACAGCCTGCGATTCAGATTTTGTCCTAGCCCCAAGCACCCATTGAAGCAGGCAGGCTGTGGCGGATCAGCACCCAATTGGCTGGGGGCTGCCCAGCTTGAGGCGGGCGGTAGCTGATCAGTGACACCTATAGGTGTCTCCCACCGTCAGAGGCAACGCGTGGCGCCCCATGTCTACGGCCAACTGACAAGGACTTATAACCCGTAACAGTTGCCTCTCGCTTTGATTCCGAGACCAGTTAAGACCAGGGATGGAGTTATTGCCTCTCCATAGCACAAAGCCTGGGCTAAAATATAGAGATCATGTGTTGCCCATGCAGCATGATCCCTCTCTCGGCCTGTCTAGTTCACTCCAGAGGAAAGGTAACACCCCTACATCTGGAACAAGACAAGCTGCAGAAGCTGCCGGATCAGCAAAGCAATGCTCTAACTGTCCGCCTGTCGGAGCTTCGATCCTAGACCAGTCGCCAACCAAGGCTTAGGGCCTGGTCTGCCCTGCCATGACAATTTTGTCTTTAGCTTGCATTTCCTCGCACCAGGGTAAGGCTTGTACCCTCCCAATTGCGCTCTTCCGCCCGAAGCCGTTGGCACAATGTGGGGTGTCGGGTTTGGTAAGCGCCGCCCAACGTTCGGCGCTAACAGAAACCAGGTAGTACCGTCTACTGTTATACGGTAGCTCAGTCATATCTGACTAAGACCTGACTTGTCTGACTTCCCATCAATTCCCAATTACTCCACACATATATATATATATATATATATATATATATATATATATATATATATATATATATATATATATATATATATATATATATATATATACACATACACACACACACAGTTTACCAAATGTGTCCATAACATGCAACCCCCATGCAGAAATATCTCCTACAACAAAAAATATTCCCTGTTGTTGAATAATTTTCAGACACCTCCATTCAATATACAGCACCATGTTAAACTACCAAACATCTACATTCACTCAAGAATCTTTCTCAAACACGAACAGCCAGTGCCAAACAGAAATCTGGCAACAATAATCCAAGTCTAGCGGATGATGACAAACTATGCCAATTGTCACTGGCTCCGTTTGAGGAGGAGAGGCCAGCAACAGCAGCAGCAAGACATAAAACACAACATATGTCATAATAAATTAACATTCACTAAGTACAACTCACCCAAGAGGCATCAACAGATTTAGACACAATGCTAGACCACAGAACACAATAAATACAGACAGCATAGATTCAAAACGGAAAGCTCCAACTCCTGTGCTTACATATGAGTGCTATAGAAACATATTAATTTGTGAATTAATTAGTTGTATAATGGAAAGGATTGACCAAGATTGTTATTCTGTTAATATAAACACAAGAAACTAACAAGACGGGCAGTATAAAAAGGACCCCTGTTACATGTCTTAAGGAGCAATTCCTATTGATCAATCGGCACCTGGTGGGTGATGCTGGCCACCGTGTCTTGCCAAGATATTTATTGGTGCTCCACCTGTGAGCACATGCATCTTATAAACATCTGCCCAGGCGTAGATTCAAACCCATGACCGCCACGCCTACACGAACCCTAGTGGGCAGCTTGCTCTTTAGCACTGGTTCCTACCGCAGTTCTGAAGAAGTTTGTCAGGTTGTCAACGTCACGTCCACCTGGACAAATGAGCATGTGTATGCCAGACAATAGCTCATTGAGCACTCTCCCCTGAGATATAATGTATGTCAATCTCTTCTCTTGCTATCCATGATCCCCTACTGAAGTACAGGCCCTCAACCAACTGATGCCAAGCCCTGCTATCTCTGGCAGCTCTCTCAATATTCTCCCCATGTTGTTCATCACTATTCTATATTCTCTGTATGTTTGTAATTACCCACCAATTTATTTCCTCCTGCAGGATCCAGGAAAACAAAAAAGATAAAGTCTGGCTAGTTATTCCATGATGGAGTGTTCTCAAACTGTGTCCTATCCACTCCTCAACTCTTGATTATGGAGTGTTCTCAAACTGTGTCCTATCCACTCCTCAACTCTTGATTATGGAGTGTTCTCAAACTGTGTCCTATCCACCCCTCAACTCTTGATTATGGAGTGTTCTCAAACTGTGTCCTATCCACTCCTCAACCCTTGATTAGCTGAACAATCTGTTTTTCTTGTTATTGCATTTGCTTGCCTTGAACTCAAGCCTAGCCCACACACGTGTTACTGCTTCTAGTGCACTGGACACAATTTTGTGTGTGGATTAGCTTTCCTTATTACCAGTGTACTTCGCCATCAGGCTAACCCACTCCAACTTCAGAGGTACTTGTAATTTACATCCCCAAGTCAAGGACGACAATTCAACATTTTAGTCCAACTGACTGGTGTAGGGGTGAACACGCTACCTTGGATGTTTAAGAACAAGTGCTCTTATCCATTCAGTCATGGAATATATCTATTGCTTTCCCAAAGCTGGGCCTGAGTGATTTTGTCATAGCAATGTTATTGTGTGCAGGAATCAGGTCATGAATGTTTGTAGCTGATCTAAGTGATGTAGGGTGTCCTTGTGTCCACCCTACACCGCAGCAATGACTGACATACTATATGTCTGGTGCTATGAAAGCTCCTCTAGCCTAGCCTATGGTCATATCTCTGTTCCCCCATCTGTGCCTACACTGCTATCTAAATATGTTCATGGCTGCACATCTTGAGGTGAGGTTTCTCCAAGGTGATCAGGTTATCATTTGCTTGGTTTATTATCAACTTTGCCATTCTCTCTTGAGTATGGAGACCTAATTATTGAAACATCCCATCAAGCGTGTTTAATTGTTGTGACCGCTCACCAAGTGCCAGACAATACCAATTTAGCTATCTCCTCAACAAGTGTGTGCTATTGCAGGCAAGGGTTGCCATTCAGTGATCTCCTCCAACAGTTTATGTATGCCAGACAACAGTAGCTGTAATTTAGCAACCTTGTTGCACAGAATCCAAGGGTTAGCAGAAACAAATGAACATGAATAACAAAAGCAACTTTATACAGCAGCGATTCACCATCTTATGAATAACATTTCAGAAACCAGGAGATATCACAGGCTTGGTAAGGTAGAAGTTCGTAAACATAAATGTACATGTTTTGTTTGTTAAACTTCCATCAAATCAATCATAAATAATGATGAGCAAATCATTTTGTCGGAAACATGCATAGGAGAAACAAGGAAATGAGACAAATATGAGCAGGCTTTTGAAGTACCAGTCAGCAACAGAGATGACCATTTTTAAGAAGTGAGGTCAAATGTTTAATTGTGATAATCTAATCTTGTCACTACTAAAGACTGAATCCCAGACACTTTAATAATAAGTGAGTACACTAATCACTAGACCATCATGTATTAACTAACGGTGTATAGAAGATGTACACGTCTATGGTGAAAAGCCTGATCAAGAAAACTTAATGCCTAGGCAAACAAAATAATATGGATTTGAATTACTGTACAGTGCCTGGTCAGTAGATTGCTTCATCAATTCCATAATAAATAACAAGTAGAACAAAGGCATTCGGTAGAGCAATTATACCCTGTCAGTCATTTTTGCAAAAATGTATCAGCCATTTAAAATTTAGCCTTTTTTGTGTACCATAGGGCCTGGAAAGCTCTAAACTGTGTATTTCTTGAAATAATAATCCAGTCTGGGATACATCTCATGAGAAATCAAAACAGCTGATGCCCGTGCGACTGCTCTATGCAGCTAACACACAGTCAATAGACTTGGTTGAGATTCTACAGGGCCTGCAAGTGTGCAAGGTAATGAACAGGCCTATGAACTGGCAGATGCTGCTCCATTGGTGGTGAGAGAGTTCATGACATGGCTGATGAAGTGAAGGATCTCCAGGACCACGTGGAACGTGCAGCAAAACAGACAGAAGATCCACATCTGGAGAGGCTGCTTCAGTGGAGAGTAAGCAAAGGGTCTGAACAACACTGAACACATAGGGAAATGTACATGCAGACATTTAATTAGACTGTCACTGGTACCATCAGTATAGGAACTCTCCGCTGGCTACTGAAGAAAAGGATGAAGAATATGTAAGAATGTCCTGAGTTGATTCTTGAACTCACATTCTACAGAGAAACAACAAACTACATACTATATACTCTATATACTAGTTTAAGGCTGCAGAACCAACACTGGCTAAGACCTTGGAGAATCCCCGAAGGAAATAATGACAAGAACCAAATCCAGGATCTACACTGGTGAAGACATGGAGTATCCCACAAGGAAATAATGACAAGAACCAAATCCAGGATCAACACTGGTGAAGACATGGAGCATCCCACAAGGAAATAATAAAAGAACCAAATCCAGGATCTACACTGGTGAAGACATGGAGTATCCCACAAGGAAATAATGACAAGAACCAAATCCAGGATCTACACTGGTGAAGACATGGAGTATCTCCCAAGGAAATAATGACAAGAACCACATCCAGGATCTACACTGTTGAAGACATGGAGTATCCCACAAGGAAATAATGATAAGAACCAAATCCAGGATCTACACTGGTGAAGACATGGTGTATCCCACAAGGAAATAATGACAAGAACCAAAACCAGGATGTACACTGCTAGACCCTGAAGTATCCTCCATAGTGTTGCCTATCTACAGACCACATGCACAGCCTAGCTAATGTTAATGATCACCATGCCTCTTTTGAGACGTGAAGTTTCAGTATTGATATTGCACACCTGCTGGTTTCTGCACGTGAGGTTGAAGGAGAACACTGCAAGTATCCATGGAGATAGTTCTTCAGTACTGAGCCAGGAGGTAAGCTTCTATACCAGTCACTCCCCAACAGGTGCAGGCCATTTTCAAGGTTCAGGTGACCTAAACGCCAACGCAATAAGCCCAAAAGTCAGATCGCAATCTCCCAATTACAAAGACTAGCTCGTATTTGTTGCTTCTTTGCAGGTATTAATCCCTGCCTACTTGCTACATTTCTTATTGGCATTCCTACTGTAGTCACTCCACAAACTTAATATTACGAGTTAAATGTGTTGAAGAAAAAGATACTTAACTGAACTCAGTCATCATAATGCTAAACAGAAATACAAGCAAACTCTCCCTCAGTATGACAAAAACTCAGTCAAATATTCTCCCCATATCAATAACGTGACAACAATGTTATTACTTGGGCTCTTCATCAACCACATTTCTCTCAGTTTCACAATCACACACACACATTAAATACCAGATGCTGCAGAATCAGACACTGACTGCCAGAACCTTTCAAGATACAGATTCAACAACCAGCATGCAGTGCCCCATATCAACATCTTATACAACACAAGACTACCTGTCATCAAACTCATAGACAATATAAAACACACACTTCTCCCATAACATAGTCCGTGCCGACAACATACAATAAATACATCAACAGCATCAAATTAACAATTAAATAAGTTATAAATCATCACCATTTTGTTGAGTTTTCCGCACGGACCTTCACTGTTGCTGGTACCTGTTTAGGCAGTTTGTGCCAAGACTGCTGAAGTGCCCCCGCAACGAAGATCTTTGAGGCAATTTGTTTCCCACAATGGGGTCTCCAGCCCCATTATAAGTTAAATTGCCAAGGTGATCAACAAAAGAACTCACTCACTCTGTTCATCTTCATGACAATAAGACAACAATGCTTCTAGTTTACATTCAACTGGCTTGATAATTTAAGAGAGCATATATACACAAGCAGATTATGCAATAAAGCCTAAAAAAGACAAATAAATAAATAAACAGTGTTGCATATATGAATAAAGATAGTCTGCCCACCAAACAGCACTGTAAAAGGCAAGTTTCAAAGGGATTTCAAATTTCATTAACAAAGGTAATGTAGAAGAGAAAACAGGTTTGCGAAATAATGACATCAGTAAAATTAAATAGGTATCACAGATTAGGTAGTTTGTGATAGTTAAGTTTACTTCTAATTATCTCTGAAATCCATGGAGTAAAGTAATAATAATAGGTACAGAATAAGGAGAAAATATTTCCATGTGTAACAAGGACACAGTATATTTGTTTGTACACAAGGTCAAATATAAAGTTTGCTGCTGGTGTGACTGTATCGCAAGGTGGCACACTTGTCATATGGTCAAAACTGATGTAATTAGAGACGCATTCAGAGATTTCACAAAACAGGATAAGGACAATGATATTCTTGTCAAAGTGGTAGAGATAAAAAACATGGCAAATCATTTCAAGAAAACACAAACTCACCAACATAGGAAGCAGCTCTTAATAAAATGTACACGTAATGTATGGTACATGTATTTGTCTGATGGATGTAGTTACGTCTCCAAAGAAAAAGAACTGCTTCGGAACGATATGTGTTAGCGAGGTCATGGGTATAGGGTTCAAAACCAAAGCAGTTCTATCAGACTTCAATGGAACAGTCTCTGCTGAGACAGCTCAGTCATGTCTGCAGAAAGTGTGAAGATCACATGCCATATCAAACATGGGAGCTCAATAACTGGAGTTGCAAACTTCTAATTTGAAGGCTACATGTCAACAACATTCAACTATATTCTAGGGACACAAGACTAGGTTGCACAAAACCCACAAATCATTCCAGCCATAGCTGTGTAGTGGTCAATATCCGCCAATTAAGAGAAGTATGCGATGGGGTTGTATAATATCTCCAGATCTTTTTTCCCCCCTATACATTAAAACTATTTTATAGAAATTTAGAAGATATGAGATGAATCACGGTTGGGAGACATAACATCAATAATATTAGATATGCAGATGGTACAGTATATATTGTAGGCAATGAATATGATCTGCAACATTGATAGATGTTGTTATTATACACAGTGAACAACTAGGGTTAGAAGTAAATTGTAAGAAGACCCAGATTATGGTTGTCACTTGGAAGAAAGAAATACCACAATGTGATACATGCGTAAATGGGAATATTCTTAAACAAGTAAATTGGTACAACTATCTCGGAACAGTCATAACATGTAATATGGGGGGTCGGGGTGGGGGTGGGGTGGGGGATTTAAAGAGATTAGAACAAGAATCGCCTTAGCAAAGATAACCTTTTGCAAGATGGAAAACATATTAATCAATAGAAGGATGTAAACTGTACCGAGAAAAAGAGTGTTGAAGTGCTAAATAGAACCTGTACTTTTGTACTCTGGTGATCGCGTGAGACGCTGAAACATGATCGCCCACGCTTATCGGCACGACACCTGATGATGATATCAAGAACTGTTTTCGGATACAAGGTTGCCGGTTGATTCCTTGTTGTCAGTGTGCTTACTACGTCATAGTGTGTTCATAAAAGCAACACACCAAGTTCCAAGATTGAGCGTTATGGAAGCTGATAGCGACTTGCGCTAATAATATCATGAACACGGTCAGACGCGGTTATGACAACTGGGCTGGTCGCAAAAGTGAGAGGGAAAGATTGACCACACATACCTCCGTGCACTCAGGCTCACAATATGTGATGGCCCCAACATATCAGAGGCCCATAGAAAGAAACTGATTCGGAACAAATTGTTGTTTATAAAAATCTAGTTCCTACAGTAATTTCAAACTCTTTGTTGAATTTCGTAATTTCTGTGTTGTCTTAATCTCGTGATGTGTTTGCTGAAAACTTATATTGGAACACTTTCTTCCTGAATGGCTCAGGATTAAGAATGTTTTTTTTTTTCATTTCAGATAAACTGTTATCACCTTGTTAGGTGTTATCTTTAGCTTCTAATATTTTGTTCATCGATTGCATCGATTTTTGTTGGAGCTGTGATTCTACTGTTTTTCACATGGGTCGGGGTTATTTGAGACCTGTCATCTAGAATGTCACTGTGCTCTGTTTGAATCGATATTTTCTAACCCATTTGATGCCACACAAATCACGTAAGGGTATAGTCAACATTGACAAATACAATCACACGTTGATTAATGCACATAAATAATGGCTTGGTAAACATTAGCAAATACAACCACAAGTTGAATTGTTGACACATAGCATGGTCTTGAACATATTTACAAATAAAATTACAAGTTTATCGGTACACGCGAAGAATGGCATGCCACACAATAACATAAAAGCATGTATCATGTTTCACAATCATGTATCATAAGTTGATTGGTTGACACGTGGCATAGTCTTGCACATATCTACCACTACAATCACAAGTTGATTGGTTGACATGTAACATGGTCTAGCACATATCTACCACTACAATCACAAGTTGATTGGTTGACATGTAACATGGTCTAGCACATATCTACCACTAAAATCACAAGTTGATTGGTTGACACGAGCATGGTCTTGCAAATATTTACCACTAAAATCACAAGTTGATTGGTTGACACGTGGCATAGTCTTGCACATATCTACCACTACAATCACAAGTTGATTGGTTGACACGTGGCATAGTCTTGCACATATCTACCACTACAATCATAAGTTGATTGGTTGACACGTGGCATAGTCTTGCACATATCTATCAATAAAATCATAAGTTGATTGGTTGACACGAGCATGGTCTTGCAAATATTTACCACTAAAATCACAAGTTGATTGGTTGACATGTAACATGTTCTTGCACATATTTACCACTAAATTCACAGGTTGATTGGTTTGCATGTAGCATGATCTTGCACATATGTACGTGTGAATCTGAGTTAGAACAGGGCGTTGTATACTAAGAGCACACCTCCAGGGAATGGGTTCCACTGACTCCGCACGACCAAATGTTGACACACCTACAGGGAATAGACCTTGCTGACTCTGCCACGACCAAATGTTGACACACCTACAGGGAATAGACCTTGCTGACTCTGCCACGACCAAATGTTGACACACCTACAGGGAATGGATCTCACTGACTCCAAAACCACCAAATGTTGACACACCTCCAGAGAATGGATCTCACTGACTCCACCACGACCGAAATGTTGACACACCTACATGGGATGGATCTCACTGACTCCACCACGACCAAATGTTGACACACCTACAGTGAATGGATCTCACTGACTCCACCACGAGCCAAATGTTGACACACCTCTAGGGAATAGACCTTGCTGACTCTGCCACGACCAAATGTTGACACACCTACAGGGAATGGATCTCACTGACTTCCACCACGACCAAATGTTGACGACATACCTCCAGAGAATGGATCTCACTGGGGGGGTGGACTCCGCCACGGACCAAATGTTGACACAACATACAGTGGAATGGATCTCACTGTGACTCATCCACCACGACCAAATGTTGACGACACCTACAGGGATGGCTCTCACTGACATCCACCACCCACCAAATGTCCACACACCCTACAGGGAATGGATCTCACTGACTCCAGCGACGACCAAATGTTCACACACCTACAGGGAATGAATTCTCACTGACTCCACCACGCACCAAATGTCCACACACCTACAGGAATGGATCTCACTGACTCCATCACGACCAATGTCCCACACCTACAGGGAATGGATCTCACTGACTCCATCACGACCAAATGTTCACACACCTAAGGGAATGATCTCACTGACTCACCACACCAAATGTTCCACAACACCTACAGGGAATGGATCTCACTGACTCCATCACGACCAATATGTCCCACACCTCCAGGGAATGGATCTCACTGACTCCACCACGACCAATATTGACACACCCTCAGGGAATGATTCTCACTGACTCCACCACGACCGAAATGTTGACACAACTCCAGGAGGAATGGATCTACACTGACTCCACCACGACCAATGTCCACACACCTACAGGGCAGATGGATCTCACTGACTCCACCACGACCAAATGTTGATCACACCTCCAAGGGAATGGATCTCAACTGACTCCACCACGACCCAATGTTGACACAACCATGCTCTAGGGAATGGATCTCACTGACTCCCCCCCCAATCAAGCCGACCAAATGTCGACACACCTACAGAGGAAGGGATTCTAACTGACTCCATCACGACCCCCCAAAAAAAAATGTTTGGGGGGTCAGTACAAACTACAGGGAATGGATCTCAGCTGACTTCACCACGACCAAATGTTCACACACTTACAGTGAATGGATCTCACTGACTCCACCACGACCAATGTTGACACAACCTACAGGGAATGGATCTCACTGACTCCATCCACGACCAAATGTTGACACAACCTCCAGGGAATGGATCTCACTGACTCACCACCACCAAATGTCCACACACCTACCAGTGAATGGATCTCACTGACTCCACCACGACCAAATGTCCTGACACACCTACAGGGAATGGATCTCACTGACTCCACCACGACCAAATGTAGCACACACCTACAGGGAATGGATCTCACTGACTCCAATCCACCGACCAAATGTCCCACACCTACAGGGAATGGATCTCACTGACTCCATCACGAACCAAATGTTCGACACACCTCACAGGGAATGGATCTCACTGACATCCACCACCACCAAATGTTCACACACCTACAGGGAATGGATCTCACTGACTCCACCACGACCAAATGTTGACACACCTACAGGGAATGGATCTCACTGACTCCATCACGACCAAATGTTGACACACCTACAGGGAATGGATCTCACTGACTCCACCACCACCAAATGTTGACACACCTACAGGGAATGGATCTCACTGACTCCACCACCACCAAATGTTCACACACCTACAGGGAATGGATCTCACTGACTCCACCACGACCAAATGTCCACACACCTACAGGGAATGGATCTCACTGACTCCACCACGACCAAATGTCCACACACCTACAGTGAATGGATCTCACTGACTCCATCACGACCAAATGTCCACACACCTACAGGGAATGGATCTCACTGACTCCACCACGACCAAATGTTGCCACACCTACAGGGAATGGATCTCACTGACTCCACCACGACCAAATGTTGACACACCTACAGGGAATGGATCTCACTGACTCCACCACGACCAAATGTTCACACACCTACAGGGAATGGATCTCACTGACTCCACCACCACCGAATGTTGACACACCTACAGGGAATGGATCTCACTGACTCCACCACCACCAAATGTTGACACACCTCCAGGGAATGGATCTCACTGACTCCATCACGACCAAATGTCCACACACCTACAGGGAATGGATCTCACTGACTCCATCACGACCAAATGTCCCCACACCTACAGTGAATGGATCTCAATGACTCCATCACGACCAAATGTCCACACACCTACAGGGAATGGATCTCACTGACTTCACCACCACCAAATGTCCACACACCTACAGGGAATGGATCTCACTGACTCCATCACGACCAAATGTCCCCACACCTCCAGGGAATGGATCTCACTGACTCCACCACGACCAAATATTGACACACCTCCAGGGAATGGATCTCACTGACTCCACCACGACCAAATGTTGACACACCTCCAGAGAATGGATCTCACTGACTCCACACGACCAAATGTTGACACACCTCCAGGCAATGGATCTCACTGACTCCACCACGACCAATGTTGACACACCTCCAGGGAATGGATCTCACTGACTCCACCACGACCAAATGTTGACACACCTCCAGGGAATGGATCTCACTGACTCCACCACGACCAAATGTTGACACACCTCCAGGGAATGGATCTCACTGACTCCACCACGACCAAATGTTGACACACCTACAGTGAATGGATCTCACTGACTCCACCACGACCAAATGTTCACACACCTACAGGGAATGGATCTCACTGACTCCACCACGACCAAATGTTGACACACCTACAGTGAATGGATCTCACTGACTCCACCACGACCAAATGTTGACACACCTCCAGGGAATGGATCTCACTGACTCCACCACCACCAAATGTTGACACACCTACAGGGAATGGATCTCACTGACTCCACCACGACCAAATGTTGACACACCTACAGGGAATGGATCTCACTGACTCCACCACGACCAAATGTCCACACACCTACAGGGAATGGATCTCACTGACTCCACCACGACCAAATGTCCACACACCTACAGGGAATGGATCTCACTGACTCCACCACGACCAAATGTTGACACACCTACAGGGAATGGATCTCACTGACTCCACCACGACCAATGTTCACACACCTACAGGGAATGGATCTCACTGACTCCACCACGACCAAAATGTTTGACACACCTCCAGGGAATGGATCTCACTGACTCCACCACGACCAAATGTTGCACACACCTACAGGGAATGGATCTCACTGACTCCACCACGACCAAAATGTTGCCACACACCTCCAGGGAATGGATCTCACTGACTCCACCACGACCAAATGTTGACACACACCTCCGGGGAATGGATCTCACTGACTCCACCACCACCAAATGTCCCCACACCTCCAGGGAATGGATCTCACTGACTCCATCACGACCAAATGTTCACACACCTACAGGGAATGGATCTCACTGACTCCATCACGACCAAATGTTCACACACCTACAGGGAATGGATCTCACTGACTCCACCACCACCAAATGTCCACACACCTACAGGGAATGGATCTCACTGACTCCATCACTGACCAAATGTTCACACACCTACAGGTGAATGGATCTCACTGACTCCACCACGACCAAATGTTGACACACCTACAGGGAATGGATCTCACTGACTCCACCACGACCAAATGTTGCACACACCTACAGGGAATGGATCTCACTGACTCCACACGACCAAATGTCCACACACCTACAGGGAATGGATCTCACTGACTCCACCACGACCAAATGTTCACACACCTACAGGGAATGGATCTCACTGACTCCACCACGACCAAATGTCCACACACCTACAGGGAATGGATCTCACTGACTCCACCACGACCAAATGTTCACACACCTACAGGGAATGGATCTCACTGACTCCAACACGACCAAATGTTGACACACCTCCAGGGAATGGATCTCACTGACTCCATCACGACCAAATGTCACACACCTACAGGAATGGATCTCACTGACTCCACCACGCACCAAATGTTTGACACACCTCCAGGGAATGGATCTCACTGACTCCACCACGACCAAATGTTGACACACCTCCAGGGAATGGATCTCACTGACTCCACCACGACCAAATGTTGACACACCTCCAGGGAATGGATCTCACTGACTCCATCACGACCAAATGTTGACACACCTACAGGGAATGGATCTCACTGACTCCACCACGACCAAATGTTGACACACCTCCAGGGAATGGATCTCACTGACTCCACCACGACCAAATGTTGACACACCTACAGGGAATGGATCTCACTGACTCCACCACCACCAAATGTTGACACACCTACAGGGAATGGATCTCACTGACTCCACCACGACCAAATGTTGACACACCTACAGGGAATGGATCTCACTGACTCCACCACGACCAAATGTTGACACACCTCCAGGGAATGGATCTCACTGACTCCACCACGACCAAATGTTGACACACCTACAGGGAATGGATCTCACTGACTCCATCACGACCAAATGTTGACACACTACAGGAATGGATCTCACTGACTCCACCACGACCAAATGTGACACACCTCAGGGAATGGATC
>JACEFZ010028441.1:292500-344894 GCA_014155875.1 Cepaea nemoralis | reverse complement strand
AAAACCCTTTTATATCGGTCATTTTTGCCGCATAGTCCTTGACATTGCTGGACACCTCACATCCAGACTGCATTATCATCGTTAGTGGAAAATTACAGCTCGGAACCGTTTCATATCCATACCGCAATATGCTGTCCAATAATCTCTCTGCTTTAGTCGCAAACCAATTTTTCCACTCGACAGTTTACCTGTGCTGTAAGCCGGCCCCTTCTCTGTCTTGACATATAAACACATGCGCCTGGTCGCTCCTTTGTTTGTTACCATTACTGCTTCGCTTGTTAACCCTTCCTCCACCTGGTCAGTCGGTGTATACAGTCGTCCATCTGAGAATCATTAACTCTCAGTATTTCACGACAACCAAGGATAGAGTAATACCTTTCTATAGCGAAAAGCCTGGTCTAAAATATAGAGACCATGTGTTGCCCATGCAGCATGATCCCTCTCTCTGCCTGCCTAGTTCACTCCAGAGGAATGGTAACACCTATACATATTGGACAAGACAAGCTGCAGAAGCTGCCGTATCAGCAAAGCAATGTTCTAACTGTCCGCCTGTCGGTGCTTCGATCCTAGACCAACTGCCAACCAAGGTTTAGGGTCTGATCTGCCCTGCCATGACATTTTGTCTTTAGGTTGCATTTCCTCGCACCTGGATAACACTTGTACCCTCCCAATTGCGCTCTTCCGCCCGAAGCCGTTGGCACAATATGGGGTGTCGGGGTTGGTAAGCGCCGACCAACGTTCGGCGCTAACAGAAAGCAGGTAGTACCGTCTACTGTTATACGGTAGCTCTGTCATATCTGACAAAGACCTGACAAAAATCATATATCATATACTTCACATACGCTACATCGTTCAATCATGTAGTTTACAAGACACAAAATATGCACATATTCAAGTATACACTAAACAACATATACATAGTCCTGTCATCTATTGTATTATAGAAAGACAGCGCGTGTGTGTGTGTGTGTGTGTGTGTGTGTGTGTGTGTGTGTGTGTGTGTGTGTGTGAGTGAGTGAGTGAGTGAGAGATTAGATTGCTAGATTAGACTTACGTTAACCCAGAGGCTTCGTGTTTACTTTAGGAGTAGACATGTAAACTGTATATTTTGCATCAATGCATGTAGATTTAGATTCATACTACATTAGTTCTTGCTTCTAACGTGTCACCTGTTCAATACTTTAACTCTGTCGCAGTTATTGATACTATTATAATTGTATACATATATATATATTAGAGTTATTACTACTGCGTGTAGAATTACGGCACTTGTATCATTCATCACACCTTTGGTGTGTAGTATCAAAGATGGCACACAATGTTGTTATTGCATGTTGTAGTTTAGAACATGTTTGGAGAATGTTTGCTGAACTTATGCGTGTATGTCAATGTGACGTATTGTTTGCCATTTTTTAATTTAAATGAAAAATTTCGACATAAAATTAAATATTGTTATGTGTTGTTTCCGTGTCGCCTGTCAAGATTGTGTAGGTTTAACTGTGCAGTAACTGTTATCCTTGCTGTCTAGCTACCAACATTTCTTTGCCCTGGATAGGAGACGTCCATTATCAACAACTGTTTCTACAAAAGCCTTGGGTCCCCTCTTCTTTCTCACTACTTTTCCTGTTGCTGAAAGTTTGAAGTCTCTACAAACTATTTCTCTTGACATGGTCTCGTCTATCCCCTCGTCTCAGACATCTCTAGCACTTCTCTTTTCTGTGTCTCTCCTATTCTCTTTTCTCTCACAGTCATCATCTGAACGTTTCTACCTCGCCCTTCCTTTGGCCGGAATGCAATTTTGTTTGTGCCCTTTCCTCATCTCATCGTATCTTCCACGGCTTCGTCTTCATATATACACAGTCAGGAACACAGAAAAACAATGGAAGACTGACATTTCTCTCTCTCTCTTTCTCTCTCTCTCTCTCTCTCTCTCTCTCTCTCTCTCTCTCGTGTGTGTGTGTGTGTGTGTGTGTGTGTGTGTGTTGGTTTGTTTTAAAAATGAATAACAACCATAATATTTCCAAAAATAGACGAACGTTGGTATTTGATATGCACAGTGACTTATCTTAACAAGGTCTACGATGGTTAGTGACACAATCCAACTTGGAGAGGGCCTTGTCGTTTGTAGTATTATATAGTTGACATGACCTTGTAGTTGCGCTGGGCCATAGTAGTACGCTTGCACACATGATATTGTTGGTAGAAATGTTCATATTAAAGGCGACATTACTGTCAGAGTCCTAACAACTAGTTCCGTCTAGCTCACTGGACTTGGACAGGCAAATTACAACATCTACGATACATATACTAATAACACATGAATGCAATCGGAAACTGGCAGGAGCTATCTCCTGAACAATCATTTATTACAATATATTACAAGCTGACAACATGGTCGCACTTCACGCTCAAACAATCGTTCACCACCAACAGCCACGCGCTAGCTCACAATGGCGATCTTTACACTGTCGCCCGCATGATCATTCACCATCACAACTTCACATCATCCCGCACATATCACAGTTAGTACATTCCTCGAATATCAATACACAACGTTCATCTCCATCTATCCGTCACAACCACTATCGTTCTATCGTTCTAGCGTTCCCCAGATCTCCACACGTCCGTCTCTATTCGCTGCATCACACACACTGCCTCTCTCCTCGTTGACCTTCCCACATCACGTGGCTCTGTTCACGGGATTCTTGCCTGACCGTCCACTAGCCAAGCCGTGGTGTCTCTTACTGCCCTTTACCTCAGCCATGCTTACACTGACTCTCGCTTACATACCGGCACTTGCATTCTTCCTGTAGTCGATGGTAAAAGACAAAGGGAGACAATCATAAAGACTGATGCTTCCTTCACTACGGTGCTAAGAGGTAAAGAGTAGTTCTGACTTCGTTACGGCCAAAGAAGAAAAATAGTGAAAAGAGAGAGAACCTCACACCGCCTCAACCGACAAAAAGAGAGGATAGTAATCAGATAAGAAGATATACGAGATCTCAGGCAGGGGCCTCAACTCTGGACTGACTGTCATATTTGAGACCCAGACATTGGATTAAGGTGTTAGATTGTGGTAGAAATAGTGACTGTAAAAAGTAAAAACTAAAAGAGACTAAACAAACAAATCAAGGACAAATAAACAAGCTCTTTATTTATTTCTTCTAACAGCACATTGCATGTCAATAACAGATACAATAGACAACTGTATATACCAAATCACCACAGTGGGTAATCCCTAACCAATCAGCAGCGCTTAAGACAACAGGGTACACCAAGTACCACAACACAGGTGTTCCAAACAATGGCTGGTTAGACTGACACTATAAATAACTTTGACACAAGCAACACTGCACAGACAATAAGGCACTACAAAAACATAGGTTACACAACATAAACCCCAAGACGCGACATAAACAAGAGTTGTGACACAATTTACTATCCCACCAAGAACCCAGGCCTGCTGACACTAACTAGTCAGCCGCTCCTGTAACAATGGAAAACACAATCTATGATTATCATGGTAAAGAAGACATATTAAACACATGAAGCAATGAGCACATGAATTAACCCATAGGTCATAAATGTACCTCCATCTAATTATCTATTCTGTTATTCTGAGGTAACCCTTGATGTCTATGTCATGATCATTCTTTGCTACCCCCTTCTTCAAGGTGACTACATCTCTAATTGTTAAATACAACAATCAGTATTGCATCATCAGGTCACCCACTTTATTTTCTTCTCCAATTGTGCCACTGCTATCATGAGATTACACTTGATATTGCTAGAATGGACCACCTAATGCAACAATGTCAATCTGCTCCACCTTTTCAGTTCAATGTAACTACACCACACAGCTCCTACATACACAAGCCGTGGAAGATTGATCTCATTTGTCCAGCTGTAAACACATAGCTACAAACAACAGAGTACATACATCAGCCGTTGCAAACAGCCACAACATCTCAACACATTTGATTAACATATAACAGACATTGCACACAAACAACATATCAGCATTGATTCAGTTAACAGGCATAAGAATGACATCTTTGTTCTGGTAAATTAGGCTGTCATTCCTACCTACCAAAGTGGCTACATTTGCCAAGGAACCCATAATCAGTTCCCTGTCTACACCTTCCAGAATATTTTATACATTAATTTGTACCAAGTCACCGGTAACACAAGACAACACAATATTCCCTATAAACCACAAGTTCATGGAACACTATCAATGTTCAACCCAAGATATCGTCACAACTAAACACTACCTACTATATTCTCAGCCTAATGCTCAACAATTCCCTATCCACTGTTACGCACACCGGCAACTGTTTTGCTAACATACCGTACTCTTTTCCCTAATATAAAACATATATTGACAGGTTGAACTCCTGTGCTCCACATCTGATAGTACACTTTACTCCTATGCAACAATACACAACATTATGAACTCTGCCACCATCAGACCCTAAGTTACCTCAACATAGGGACTTCACTGGACAACTACCTCAACAATGTCCCAGTTTGCATGAAGAGTACCAGCACTAATATGATACTGTGCAAGTTACAGCATCTGATTGGCATTACAAACTAACAACCAGCAAGCAAAACATGTCTAACTATGAAAAGCAACAGACATACATACAATGTGGAAACACCATATCTGTAGAATGTGACAATGTAACCTTACACATAGAAGAATCACAACATTCACAGAAAGTTAAAGATACAGATAAACATTTATTACACAGGAACTCATTTAGGGACTCTCTGATGCCCCTAAGATAGCTCATAAAATAAACACACAATATTACTAAGTGAAAGTACACCAAATAGTGGCCACAGTGCCTCATTCATATGAGGCAGGATCCAAGAACAACAATGTCCATGGCAGGATACAGAACATTAGTTCTAATATAATAAACAGTGTACTATATATATTATGTCACTATTACACACTAATGACCAATAAGTGTTATTCAAGGCCCAACACAATCAGTGTAATATTATTTGTGAGTGGACAGCAAATGTACAGTTGTGCGCTCTGTTCCCCATCATTCTTCCTATGATACCCCGGTTATAAACTTTGCTATCTTACACTTCATGTCACATGACAACTACATATTAATATCTCTGCGAAGGGTGGTACGCAGCACTAAATCACATTCTTCCCCTGGTAAAACAATCACCCTGTTTTACTACACATAAAACTTCCAGTTTGATACACTAGCACAAACACTACTGCATTCTGGTAACAGATGTGACACCAGACTTCAATGCTAAATGAGAAACCCCTTTACCAATATCAGTTCCAGATGCACCTGCCTGTTCTCCCTCAGTAAAGCCACACTTCATCCGCAGTTACGATTACACAATGATTGCTGATACGCACCCCGCGTATTAAGATGCATTATTTCCTACGCCTAGTGGCTATCAATCTGCATGGCATCCCTACAATTCAACACATTATGTCCTACACTTCTATTTATTACCTACATGTTCTAACTGCTTAGCTTAACCATTAACCCATCATTGCCACATATAACATGTAAGTACTTTCCCCTGCTTTACACATGTTATAAATATTACACATATATTATGGTTATTTTCCCCTACTCATGTTGCTTTGGAGTGTTCATACCCAACACTTGACCAAACATCCAATGTGATGCTCACCATCGTCACAGAATAATCCTGTAAACATATCTTGCTGCTGTATACACATATGATTCTCACCACTCTGTTGTTAAGTAACCTTCATTTCTAGCAACCTCACAAGCACTTACTCCCTTCCATGCCAACATGGCCTGCATGGCACCATGTGGCAATATTTCAGTCTTTACCATAAACTAATTTATGACCCCACACATTTTATATTTTGGTGAATCTCCCACATATCTATTTAGCCAGATGCCATAGGATAACCATGTAAAATAATTCCCAACAAAATAATCTTGTGCCAGCATGGCTGGCATGACATGGCATCAATCTTTACCATATTTAACCACCACTAATGACCTATCTTCGTATTTCACACCACCATGCTTGATTGCTTACATCTCTATGTACTAGCCTGTTAATATCCTGTTTTCATAAAGGTTTCGGGACGCTAAATCATTCTATAGAACAGTCCATTTCAATAGTATTCATTCATATTATCTATTTATATTTCTTTGTTCCTACCACTCTGCCTAACAGCTTTGTTCACACACATCGGTTTTCCCACGCAAACGCTTTTCAAGCCTGTAACATGGTGTGTGCTGCGATTTAACAAATATTTATTAAATTAAACATTTTAGACTTACAGCTTTTTCCTCTGACATATGTTGTTCAATGATGAACAGATGGGAAACCCCACATATCTCGTCTCAAGGCGGGCTGGCCACAAACTACACAGGGCCCCAGCGCCTGCCTTCCCACACCACTGGCTGCTACAAGGAAAAATGGCCCCCGGTCTTTGTGATAAAGTGGCGTTTCCGGCGTGGCCAGGACCGTACGGTTTTCACAGACCAAACTAAGTGCCTTGGTTTGGCGCTCTGACATTCCCTACATATAAGTCCCTGACACTCCCCCCCCCCCCCCCCCCCCCGGCACAACCAATGTGGCACTTTCTCTTAGACATGTGACACATTCTGTTGTTGTTACTCTTGGTACATCTTTCTAACCTTGTCAGGGGATTATATGATCATAAGTATACGCTTGCGTCCCTTTTTGCTCTGATCTTTTCCCAGATTAACTTCCAATATTGTTCTCTCTTTTTCAGTATTGAGGTTTCTCTCAAGGTTTTGTCGTGGTCTGACAAATGTTATGGTTGGGTCTACTTGTCATACCTCGTTATATTATTCAACCACCACTCCGAGACATCACATTCTGTTCATATTTCTCAATCGATTGTCTGTGCATTATCATCTCATAGTTATTGTGGCTATGCTGGTTTAAGGATTCTCCATTGGTTTACGCCTCAAATAAGGCTACAACTTCCTCTTACAGCATTCTTAGATTTTCCCTCTATTCAGACTTGGTTCCCCTCGTCTCTATTTAATGCACACTACTCGATTCTTTATGAGCACGCTATGTCAATGTTGTGGTCATGGTTCGAATATACTTCATGTATGTTATAGTCCCCCTTACCTCATCTTATGTCGGACCATGAGTTGTTTCCCCTTTTGGGTACACCTCGTTTACTGTGATGGAGAGTTTCTTATTAATCTCTTTGTTTGACATCACCCTGTTGGTATGTTCCGTCTTGTTACCATATTCTGATGTTAATTCTATATCACTATTGCTAAGCGTCATTCGTCGGGCTATCCAGCATACGCGAAGGCAAGTTTGGTAACATCGCGCATTGGGATTGCCAGGCGTTGATTCTCAGCATTACAACTTATTCTATTCGCCACTATACTTACGCTCATATGTACATATCACATTATAACAATACAAAGTATTATAATAATAAAATTAGACATTGGATGTCATACAGTTAATACATCTACAATAAAATATACATCATCGATGCCTTTATGCACGTATAGGAAACTGCTCCTGTCCTGTGAAAGTTATGCACACGGAATTACATTAACAGTGTTCAATGTCCGTTTCCGTGCTGGAATCTTTGGCATGTCTTCTTTTTCATACAATTGTTGACTTCTGTATATCCTGATATTGTCTTTCCTTCTGTATAGTGATTAACACTTTCCACCCAGTTTGGACAATTTGTAAGTCTGTTCTGTAAAATTGCTGGAATACACACGTATAAAATAAGAATTAATTAAGTTCGGTGGCCTTAATTTTGAGTGTGGCCAAGATGCGTCTGTCTGTGACTGTCTTTGCCATAGTTTGTAGGTTGGCATCTGGTTCATTAAACTGATCACCGGAAATGAATGTCTGTACTTGTGAAGCTGTCGTCGTTGTTAGTCGATTTCAAAAGGTGAATTCTGTAGATACTCGTTTGAAAACAAAATCAATATGGGTATATCTTACTGTTTGATACCTGAAATCACATGTTAAGTCTTACTGTTCTGCCGGTGACACTTTTCACGTTGAAGGACCCTTCATGTTGGTCTATACAATGGAGTGTGCTAGTATCATAGCGCTGGAGTTGTACAGCAGACAAGGCAACTCTGGAGTTACTGGATCTAAGGATATAAAGTGGGTTACGGTTAAAATTTTCCGAAGGGTGGGGATTTTCAAATTTCATGTTAAGATCATTTTGAGTGCTATCTCCAAACCTGCACTCGTACATGTGTGTATACATTCAATAGTTCAAATAATAATAATACACCATGTATAGTTTTGAAATGTAATCGTGCATGTTTGTATGCTTTTCTGCAATTTGTGTATATTTTCCAAAATATGTAGGGTAATTTGTTGCTGATTTTTGTCAGTAATTCCACCGACTGATGATTTACATTGTTCAGCATAAGTATGTGTCTGAGTTGATTTGACATAGAGTTTATCAGTGGTAACAACAAACTTTGGTTCAACAGTAATGATATAAATAACAAAGTTTGCTGGTTTGTCATGAGTAATATCATCTGTGTTGCGTCATGATAATGTGGGAATAAAACTGTTAGTGACGACATTTGTTTTGTATTCACAATGAGTAGTGCGAGTATAACCATCCACTGTGTGCACTTGGGCCTGTGTGTAGTTAACAGGGAGTACAGGAGGTATAGTATGTACCATGATGATTTGTGATCTTTCCTCACTCTTGTGAAATGCTTGTTTTCTGCACCTTTTTTCTTGTGATGATACACACCAGTTTCTGGTTTTTCTTGTTGTGAGATGGTATGGTGTGATACTTTGGTCTGTTCATCATGTTGTTGTATGATGAGTGGTGTAGTTAAGGCAGTGCTTGCTGTGGTGTTAACTTTTTTCCTGTGTGAGTTTTGGACTCTGTGTATTCTGTCACATTTAATACATTTCCAATTAATAAATCACAGCATGGATTGTCTAATAAAGCACAAGTTACTCTGCCTGATAGGAAAGGTGATTTTATATTGGCCCATGCCATAGGATATTTCTCTAATGTCCCTGAAACAGTTCTGCAATAGATGTACTCATCTAGGTAGTCTTTAGGATCAGCTAGGGTCTTCCGAAGACCGATAAGACAGGACTCTGTGTCGCGTACACATGTGCATACTGTGTCATTGATGTATCCTTCATGGAACGTTAGTTTTCCTAACGACAGTCTTGAGGTTTTGTTCATTTCCTTACTTTCTTGTTGAGTATTGCTCTCTTTACATAAGGAATGAGGCTGAGTGATGTTAACAACATTATTGAAATATGGTACAAAGTCTGATGGGTAACTCTCAGCTTGTTCTGACTTTGCAGTGTTTGGTCTTGTTTTCGTCTCAGTGATGTTTACTTTTTCTAAGTTCTTTGCTGAAATGTCTGTTGTAATGTTTATGGCTGCATTTGCTTTTGCTTTCTGTATTCTTTTTACTCCTTCACATTCAAAACGTCTGTGGCCATAAGCCAGGCAAAAATGACATTTTGTTCTATATTTCCTTTGATTTACCTTCCCCAGTTTTTGTGCTATAATAGTATTTAGGTATTCTTGATAAGTGGGATTCTTATCGCATATTCCATTTTCTGTATGTGGGGTGCTACAATGTTTGCACAGTACTGGTTTTGTTTTCTGTGGTTTGTTTTGACCATCTGTGGCTGCAGATGCCGTTGATTTCACAGTACTTTTCTGTTGAGTGTTCTTAACCAGGTTTAAACTTTGGTTGTAATATTCGCGGCATTTTTCTAGTAAATTTTTGATAGGCTCTTTGTTATGTTCTTCTAAATATTTTCCGCATTCGGCTGGTAGTGTTGCTTTTAGTTTTTCTATTAGCAAGAAATTTATTACTCCTTCTGACACTTCTGACACCATTATACCTGTCAGAGTCCTAACAACTAGTTCCGTCTAGCTCACTGGACTTGGACAGGCAAATTACAACATCTACGATACATATACTAATAACACATGAATGCAATCGGAAACTGGCAGGAGCTATCTCCTGAACAATCATTTATTACAATATATTACAAGCTGACAACATGGTCGCACTTCACGCTCAAACAATCGTTCACCACCAACAGCCACGCGCTAGCTCACAATGGCGATCTTTACACTGTCGCCCGCATGCTCATTCACCATCACAACTTCACATCATCCCGCACATATCACAGTTAGTACATTCCTCGAATATCAATACACAACGTTCATCTCCATCTATCCGTCACAACCACTATCGTTCTATCGTTCTAGCGTTCCCCAGATCTCCACACGTCCGTCTCTATTCGCTGCATCACACACACTGCCTCTCTCCTCGTTGACCTTCCCACATCACGTGGCTCTGTTCACGGGATTCTTGCCTGACCGTCCACTAGCCAAGCCGTGGTGTCTCTTACTGCCCTTTACCTCAGCCATGCTTACACTGACTCTCGCTTACATACCGGCACTTGCATTCTTCCCTACATATAAGTCCCTGACAATTACATTTTCTGATTATAACACATCTACGAACTACTAGTCAAATTATCACACGAGACGCACTCCTTTCCATATGTTTAATTTTCGTTTTTTTTTCAAAGTTTCATACACACTTTTAAACTCATCTCATCTCATCTCATCTCATCTCATCATGTTCCTCTTGTACTTTGCGGTGTCGAGGTGAAGTATAAACATCGTGAGAGTCCCCGATTATGGGCTTCATGTATCGATATTACCATGGACTCTGCTATTCCCTCCGTTCAACGTTTACATGGACGGCCTCTTCCTCTGTTTCCATCTGGTCTGTACACCATTGTTTGTTGTGGTAAGCTATTGAATGGTAGCCTACTTGCATGGCCAAACCATTTGACTTGCTGCTTTCAATTAAAATCTAGTGCTGCTAAACCCCACGTTAGTCCTAGTGTGATAGTTCTTAACACTACAGAACTGTTGTTGTTGTTTGTCCATAAAGAATGATGATGACCATTCATTTCATCCAGTGGGGTTGAAGGTATGGAGCCGTGGGTTCTAAGAGGCTGATAAGGCCTATTTTGGCTCGAAATGTTCTTTGACAATGTGGGCAAAGAATGCTTCACGTTTCTGGAGGAGGATTTCCTGCAGTGGTTTTTCTGTCCTGCCTTTTCTTCACAGCTCTTGCAGTCCTGGTTGCCTCACATATGACTGCACCCTTGTGTAATGATGCACACCACGAATTTCGGTCTCTGGCTGCAGCCTCCCAGGTGTCATGATGAATTCCAAAAGCTTTCAGTGAGATTTTCAGAGTGTCTTTAAAGCGTTTCCTCTGGCCACATTGGGAGCGTTTACCACAACGCAGTTCGCTGTAAAAAATTCGTTTAGGGAGCCTGTGATCTGGCATGCGAGTCAAGTGACCAGCCCAGCGAATCTGATTCTTCATCAGTAAAGTGTGGATACTGGGCATGGACGCTCTTTCTAGGACTTCAGTGTCTGGAGTCTTGTCTTGCCATTTAATCTTCAGTAGCTTCCTTAGGCAGACTGTGTGGAAGTGGTTTAATTTCCTAGCGTGTCGCTGATAAACTGTCCAGGTTTCACAAGCATGTAGCAGTGTGAATAATACAACTGCTTTGTAGACTTTCAGCTTTGTTTGCAGGCTTTTTCCATTCTGTTCCCATACATTCTTGTACAGTCTGCCAAAGGCCGCACTAGCCTTGGAGATTCTTGCATTCACTTCGTCATCAATTGTGACAGCTTGTGACACAGTGCTGCCAAGATAGGTAAATTTGTCCACAACACATAGTCTATGATCATTCACTTTGATATTCGGCACAGTGTGATTATTCCCTGGAGCTGGCTGGTACATAACTACAGAGAAAAAGCAGCGGCTGCAGCAAGATATAACAATATGAAATGGAAACAAATAGGTATTTTAAATTCCTGCGAGAAAAAAAACGAACTAAACATTAACAAACGTTGCACATACATTACAAGGAGATCCACGTGTCGCGAAATACAGGTGAAAAATCCGAAATCAGAAGCACTCAATAAATATAATAAAAATGAATAATAAAATAAGATAAAATACACACGAACGCATACAATAGACACACAGACGTTTCGATTCTAAGAATCTTTGTCAATGACAACACAGATAAACAACGACAGAAACACAAGCACACGACCTATCACTTATGATGCACAACCTGATATTTGGTTTAAAATACCTATTTGTTTCCATTTCATACATAACTACAGTCTTCTCCAAGTTGATATTGAGCCCAAAGTTGGCACAGGCATGTGAGAAAGCTGAAACATTATGTTGCATGTCCGCCTCTGAGTTGGCGTATAGAGCGCAATCATCAGCAAACAGGAGCTCTCTGACGGTGTCGCTGTTAATTTTTGTTTTAGTTTTCAGCCTTCTGAGATTGAATAACTTTCCATCCATACGGTAGTTGATGTCTATCCCAATGTCGTCGTTCTCGAACGCATTCATCAACATGGCTAAAAACATGAGGCTGAACAGTGTTGGTGCCAGGACACATCCTTGCTTCACTCCATTGATGACAGGAAAGGGTTCAGACAGTTCACCATTTTCCTGTACACATGCCTGCATGCCATCATGAAATAGCCGCACTATTTGGACAAACTTTCGTGGGCAGCCATATTTTGCCATAATCTTCCACAGTCCTTCTCTGCTGACTGTATCAAAAGCCTTGGTAAGGTCAATGAAAGTGGAGAACATTTCGCAGTTCTGTTCCTGACATTTCTCTTGCAGCTGCCTTGCAGCGAAAATCATGTCAACCGTTCCACGTTCTTTTCTGAAGCCACATTGACTCTCAGGAAGAAGACCTTGATCGAGATGGGCCGTGAGGCGATTGAGAAGAATTCTGGCGAGTATCTAAACTGCAATTGAAAGCAAGGAGATGCCTCGGTGGTTGTCACAGGATTGGCGGTTTCCTTTAAGTTTGTAAAGGTGGACTATTGACGCGTCCTTGAAATCTTGTGGCATGGTCTAGGTTCACCCATATGTTTGTAAAGACTTGGTTAAACTGCTCTGTTAGGACCGGCCCACCTGCCTTGTATATCTCTGCTGGGATGGAGTCAGGACCAGGTGCCTTGCCGCTGGAGAGTTGTGTCAGCATCCCCAATAAGGCCTTACAGGAGTAATGAGTTAACACTAGGCTAGTAGAGAGACACCCAACAGGAAAGACACCGAGTACTATTAAAAACCGCACAAGGAGACACATTTGCGTCAGACCAGAGGTCGACAAGTACAGATGAGCGAGGGCTTTCCCCAAGCAATTGGGTTGCTGGTCCTTGCGAGTAACCGTGATATGGCAGGTTACTCGATCTCACCAGCCGGCGTGCTGGCAAGTCCAGGCACGCAATAACAGCGACTGCACGGAGAGTAAAGTGTCCGTGCTTGTCCACGCTATGTGTAGCGGCAGGACAGACTGACTGGAGACGGTATAGAGAGCAGACGTATCCTTGACCAATTCGATAGCTTTCTAGGCCATAGGCAAACATAGGGCTGTTCATTTAGATTGTGTAATGCTAGTATCATCTATCATCACGTTGATGTACTCATATTGTGTATTGATGATGAAACCTAACGCTCGTAGAGCCATTCAAATGTCGGCTCTGAATAAATTGCATTCCTTTCGCAAATGTCATGAATTGTTATTTCGTGCAGTGCGAAAGTAGCGGAGTCTTGAAAGCTGCAGCGCACAAGTCGCTGACAAGTTGCTGGAAGGCTTTGTTTACTTCCACTATGGTTGGCAGGTCATCAAGTGTCTCATTGGTGGGAACTTGAGGAAGGCAGTTGATGGTTTCATCATAGAAGAAAGAAGTTGCATTTAAGATATTGCTGAAATGCTCTGCCCAGCGTTGAAGGATTTCTTTCTTATCGGTGACCAATGTTATCCCATCTGCACTGAGGAGGGGAACTATGCCTGGTGATGTAGGACCATAGACCGCTTTCAGTGAGTCGTAGAAGTTTTTCATATCATGTCTGTCAGCAAAGCCCTGAATGTCATCAGCTTTGCTGCTCAGCCAGGAGTCCCGCATGTGCCGAAGTTTCTGCTACACTACTCTCTGAATGTTCTTGAAGGCATCTTTTTTTATGTTGACTTCGGGTCATTCAAATTTTGCCTTGAGGAGAAGATGTTTCTCGGCCAGCAATTGGTTGTCTTCGGAATTTTCATCAAACCAGTCTTTATGCTTTCGGGGGGGGGGGGGGGGGGGGGGGGTGGACCCAGGATTTCCATAGCAGTGTTGTAAATTATGTCCTTTAGGGCTCTCCATTCTGTTTCTGTATCCTGTTTAGCTGTATCCTGGTTGGGCTTGAGGCGGTCTTCCGCATATTTTCAAACGACTGCTGCATTTCTTGCTGTTTAGGCGGGTGACATTTAGCTTCTTTTACTATCACACTAGCGTTCACTTACATTATGATTTTAAACTGTAATAAAGACAGCATGGTGAATGTGACATTGCTACTGCTCGATACGAGACTAGCCCAGCTCGAACCAGTCACCGTTTGAATGCCGCGTGAATGTGACATGGCACATAGCTCGTGTTTTTTTTCCACGCCGTAATGCGTGGTTGTTATTTGTAATCATCTCTAAGTCATAACCCATCACGTGTGCTTAGTCTGGGTCATGACACTTCACCGCCGGGCCATTGAAACATGCATAGCATTTTTAATAATGACATCAATTTAAATTCAATAATAATGACATCAATTTAGATTCAGTTACTACTATCTAACAATTATTTCACGTAATACATTCTGACACTTAATAATTATAACTAAATTTCTAACACCGGTCTCCCTGGCCAAGGCGTTAGCGACATTGTTCGTATTCCCGTATATCTACGTGGGGGAAAACATCAGCTGCGAGAATCGACAGCGTTTCGCGCCGCGCTGATAACTTATGGGACTATGTGAGCCGGTCGTTCAGAAAGCAATGGCAAACTACTGAACGGAAAAAAACTTGCCTAATACATCAACAGCAGCTGAAAATGCTGGTGTTGACTGCAACGTCCTGTAAGGGATATGCAACATTAAAAAAAGAAATACTTCTATCTCTAAATTTATCTTGACTTGTCTGTTGTCTGACACTAATACTTGAGATTCTGAAGCGACAAAAATCTGTGAACCTCTTGTTTCAGATGTCAAATGCATATAATATGGAGATAAAAAGAAAAGTACGGCAGGGATGTGTGCTGTCCCTAAGCATCTTCAACCTATTCACAGAAAGAATATTAATACAAGCTGAACTGCCTGGACTTTACGCAAATTTGTAATGACTGTTAGTTAGTTAGTCTTTCCTCTTGGGCCTAAGGCGGCGCATAGGGCAGAAGTCATGGCTCTCCATGTCCGCCCATTCGCTGCTACCTGATGCAGATCTTGGATGTTTACTTGGCCGTTGAATGAGCATTCTCTGATAATGGTTCTACGCAGGGTCTCTCTTGGTCTTCGCCGTTTTTTTTTCCCTACTGGTGACCTTAAGAGGGCTTGGTTGGGGAGTTTTGTCTTGTCCATTCTGAGTACATGGCCGATGTAGTTCCAACGGCGTTTTCTTATAAAATTGGATACAATATCTTGTTTAGTCTCTTGTCTTATTTGCGTATTGGTTCTGAAATCTGTCCAGTGGTGGTTTAGAATTCTTCTAAGACATTTGTTTCCAACTCTCACATCCATACGTTAGTACTAGAATCACACAAGAGTTGAAGATTTTAAGTTTCGTATGTTTGCTGAGTGTCTTTGACTTCCAGATGTTTGACAGTTTATTGAAGGCACCAGATGCCAGTGAGATTCTAGATACTATTTCTGGCGTTGAGTCCCCTGTAGATGTCATTTTGCTTCCTAGGTATGTGAAGCTGTTGACTTTTTCCAAAACATGGTTGTTCAACTTGGTATCGTCTGAACTGTTGGTAAGATCAATAGTTTTTGTTTTTGCTGTGTTAATTTGGAGACCAATTTGTCCTGAAACATTTTGAAGATGGTTTATTTTCTCTTGGACATCTGAGTGTGTTGAACTTAAAAGCACTATGTCTCGGTAAAGTCCAAGTCTTCTAGAATTTTTTCAACCCAATGGATACACCTATTTGTGTTGTTTGTGCATTTGCGCATGATGACTGTAGGGTGTTTGAAAATATTGCCGGTCCAAGTTTTTATTTACCCTCTGTGGAGTTCATGCAACATAAAGGATAAATACAAAACGTGCGCCGGCAATATATTCAAAACCTCCACATTCATTAATAATACACCACGTATATCATCCTAACAATAAAGGCATATATTTATTATACAAATCTATTTATTTATCAATTATTTAAGAATTATATATATATATATATATATATATATATATATATATATATATATATATATATATATATATATATATATGTGTGTGCGTTCGTGCGTGCGTGCGTGTGGTGTGTGCGTAATTTCTTCAATTGAACTAAATATCCCAATTATATTAATGTAATGCTACTTTCTTCAATTGAACTAAATATCCCAATGATATATGTATGTATATGTATATATATATATATATATATATATATATATATATATATATATATATATATATATATATATATATATATATATATATATATAAAATTCATAATTTGCCAGATGGACAACATACTGACTAATAAACAGATGTCAATTGCAACGAGAAAAAGAATGTTGAGGTGATACATAGAACTTGTACTTTTGTATGGATGTGTAACGTGGGCGATGAGCAGACAAGCTGAAGAACTTCTAATGACAGTGAAAATGTGGTTTCTGACAAGAATACAAATAATACTATCGGCCGTCAGAACAATCAGTCAGCAAGTTATTCAACAAACAAATTAGACGTAGACACTCGACATTATTGGACATGCAGTGAGAAGAAATAAGCTGGAGAACTTGATATCATCTGTCAAAATTGAGTGGAAAATAGCAAGAGGAAGGCAGATAAATAAATATCTGCATGGCTTGGTCACATGGCATGGTCGAGACAAGAACACGGAGTTGATCCACTACGTTGGTCGTTTGAAATCGCTGAATCTGGATAAACCACAGCACATATGCCTCAAACACACCACAGTAGTATCGTAGAACATTCCCCTTGGGTGGTGTTAAATCTGTCATGTATGCTGTACTGTAGCATATAACGAAAGCATTATATATGCATATAGAAACTACCGGACCCGAACACGGAGTTTATGCATTGAAACGGTAAAGGTCTCTGGTGTGTTTATGCTCGTGGCTACCGTTTGCATTAGCATTTTCCTCATGTTGGACTGGAAGTGTATGGTTCCCTCGCCCTGCTACTGAGTGAGTGCGTGGTGCGACAATGTGAGCTGTGAATTTCGTGTGAAATACTTTTACATCTACCCAAGGTTGTTTGGAGTGAGAATTGCATGTTAGGAGCAATGGCGACTGGCTGTGTCGCAGAATTGACCGGTTTTTGCCTTATGCAGAAATGTGTGGCTGCTGGTCTTCTAGTGACTGCCGACAGTTCATCGACGATGAACTAGTACTTTCGCGGAGGGCTTTTGTTTTGGCATTCTAGTGACGGCATTATGTACAGTGAAATGCCTTTACGTCTGTCCGCGGTGTTTGCTTGAGAACTGCATGTTCGGAAAAATGGCGTTGCTGGCTCAGGTTTGCCACTTTTCTTTCACAGAAAACATCTAGAAATGGAACAAACAACATCTAGAAATGTCTAGACTGCGTAGGTGAACTTCTAGAGAAACATCCGGATGGGAAAATTGTCTGCCGGTTCCATCAAAGATGAATTGTATGTTTCGCGGAGGACTTTTGTGCTGACATTCTGGCGGCTGCATTATGCCCAGAGACATGCTTTTACTATCTGTCCGCGGTTCTTTATGGCGTGACTGCATGTTCGGGAATATGGCGTAGCTGTCTTTGTAGCAAAACGGATTTGTTTTGCCTTATTCAGTAATGTGTGACTGCTGGTTTTATAGTTACTGCCGCTTCCATCGAAGATGAACTGTATTTTTCGTGGAGGACTTTTGTGTTGTCATTCTGTCAGCACCATTATGTACATTGTACATGTACGAGCTGTTGGTTGTCGAGACTACTGTCTTTTCCACTTTTCACATGAGGCAGTGAGGAGCATTTTGTGTGATACTCACTGGCACAGGAACGGAGCATGATGAGGACGACCTGTTGCTATGAATTTAAAACCGTGACTAACTAATTAACTAACAGAAACTACTGAACTGAGCACTGACGTCCTATATCAAAACCACCCCGACATGTCTAGGAAAAAGCAACAATGGCAGGAAATATTTGCATGCCGTAAGAAGCACTTACAGAAGAGAAAGACACTTTACCCTGCATGTGTGTACATGATGAGTTAGAGAAACGTCAACTCTTCCGCAGACTCCTAAATAACACATGCATGTTTTTATCTTGATATAACAAATCGTTTCAACTTGCATGCTGATTACTGACATGATGTTATCCTCAGCCACCCGAAGTCTACGGATTATGTGATCGGCCAGCATCGAGAGTTATTACACTCACCCCCGAAAGCCCGCCATTCTTTATTAACAACTCGCTTTCCAATCTTGATAAAAACCTATTTTTCGACTATTGTTCCATAGTCCTGCAATCTGGAAAAGACCCCTTAATTTTAACATTTCAATTCAGGTAAACGTTCATGTATATCAACAACTAATAGTTGTGTGTTGGAATGTTCATCAGTTGTATTTTAGCCGTATACATATATGTACTTCTCAGAATATGATATGTGACAATGGAGCGATGGTGTGCACATCTGCAGATCATTATTCTCTGCAGTTGTCTGTTCCCATACTAACCGACTTTTGTCTCTGACAAATGAGTCTTACCTATGTTACTTAACCAATGTTGCTGATATGTGTAGATCATCTATCACATCTTACATTCTTCTACTTTGTTATCTGTAGTGTTATCTCTTTTTGACGGTACACTCTCCATTGCTAGCGGTTCAGATAATTACATATTTTACATGAGAACAATATTTAATTTTAGTCATTATTTTTCTTAACATGATAAATAGTTTAGTTTAGAATACGATCAGCGTTGCCAGTAGTGGGTTGTGCTCAATATTTAAATCTCAAATCCCGAAACAACCAAATAAATCAATTTGATTATTGCTCGCTGGACTTTAGGCGGTCTGGTGTGCCTTGCCAGTGAGAAGACCTGATCATTCGGGTCACCACATCGATTGACGGACGTCAGTCGCGGCGATCAGGCAAATCTTGAGCTACAGCCTACGATGGGTGACGTTAGAATATTCTGTTGTGATAATTTGGCCGTGTCCAGCGTGTGCCGCTTGGTCTAGTGTTTACACACCCGCTTCACATGCCAGTGATCCGGGGTTTGTTTCCGGGTCCGGTCAAGGATATGCACTACTGGCGGAAAACATCAGCTCGATACGAGCTGATGTAGGCCTTATGTTCATTCCAGAATACGATCCGCGTTGCTAGTAGTGGGTTGTGCTCAATATTTAAATCTCAAATCCCGAAGCAACCAAATAAATCAATATATATATATATATATATATATATATATATATATATATATATATATATATATATATATAATATATATATATATATATATATATATATATATATATATATATATATATACATGCAATAACTAAGCACAAAGAACCATGCGAATAAACACAATTGCACTGATTTACTTGTTGTAAACTGAACATCTTATCAGCTGATTTATTCTTCTCTTTCAGGAATTTCCATGTACGAGAGACAGAACAGTGTTCTCTTGATTTCCTATGTCTTCGCGGGGTGAAATTGTGTGGCTATAATATAAAAAGGAGTGAGATTTCCTACATTCTGCCAGAAAACCAGCGATCTACCGTTCTTCTTATAAAGGATTATATTCATTCATATGTTGATTATAATGTGAGTCTTTACTATCAGCTCCGTGTCCTAGTGTATCTCTGATTTGAGCTGTTGGTGAGTTTGATAAGGCAGTGAATGCCTTTAATAACCCAATAGGCCTACCAAAACATACTGACATGAATATTTTGAATATTTTTCACTTGAAATCCTATAATGCTCTCTCTCTCTTCTCTCTCTCTCTCTCTCTCTCTCTCTCTCTCTCTCTCTCTCTCTCTCTCTCTCTCTCTCTCCTCTCTCTCTCTCCCCTCTCTCTCTCATTCTCTCCATCCATCCATCATGTGCCATGACGATAAGTGTGGGCGGTAATGTTTTGCCATCTCACTCGATCACCAGAGTCGTGGATCAGCTCCATGTTTCTATCTCGACCAATCCACGTGGCCCAGTCATTCAGGTATTTACTTCTCGGCTTCCCCTTGGTCCCTTCCCTTCGATCTTACCAGTTGAAACGATGTTCTCCAAATTATTTATTCTCACAACATACCAAACAATTTTGACTGCGTCTAATGTCTCTAATCAGTTTACGACTTTCATTTGTTTCTTGAATGTCTTGTTTATTGATATTTCTGTCTGTCCATGGTATTCTTTGCATTTTCCTCAGAAGCCACATTTCCACAGTCATCAGATGTTTTTCAGCTTGTCTGTTCATTGTCCACGCTTCAGATCTATACACAAGTACATGTTCTATGTAACATTTCAACATTCTTGTTCTCGTTTCATTTGATATCAATTTTGTGTTCAGTATGTTTTCATCTTGCAGAAGGCTACCATTGCAATGGCAATTCTTGTTCTAATCTCTTCAAGGCATCTCCCATCAGATGTTATGACATTTCCGAGATAACTTCACCGATTAACTTGCTTAAGAATATGCCCATTTACTTGTATATTACATTGTGGTATTTCCTTCCACCCAGTGACAACCATAATCTGTGTCTTCTTACAATTCAATTCTAACCCTAGTTGTTCACTGTGTGCAACAGCCGCATCTACTAAATTTTGCAGATCCTGTTCATTGTCTGCAATCAAGACTGTATCATCAGCGTATCTAATGTTATTGATGTATCGTCCTCCAATGTTGATTTCTTCCATATCTTCTATGTTGCACATGACTATCCCTACAGGCCGAGGCTACTCCTTTGGGGCACCCATTTACGCCGTTTCTCTGATCTTAGCTGAGATGACGAAACATAATTTTCTTGGCATTTTGTAAAGAAGGTAATTTGCCATTGATTTCCTTCTTAGCAGTGACCATACTGGCCAATGACCGTAGCCATTGTCTCCCAAAAAAGAGATTCTCTACCTACCGGCTTCAACTTTATCCACCATCTGCACCCATAGCTTCACGTAACCCTGTTCGAGAGGCTAAACGGGTACTCCACCTTGTGTAATGGTGTCCCTTAGGCTAGCAGAGGAAGGAGGCACCTTATTCTCTTTTGATAGGGGTTACCCCTACCCCACCATCCATTCTCTCTCTCTCTCTCTCTCTCTCTCTCTCTCTCTCTCTCTCTCTCTCTCTATATATATATATATATATATATATATATATATATATATATATATATATTATTGCTCGCTGGACTTTACTGATTAATATTAAGACAGTATTGTCTATATACGGCTTGGGGTGGGGGGGACGGACATAAACTATTGCTACCGAGTATCTTACAAAATTTGGAATTCCGATGCTTATGGAATGTCACGAACGCTGTGATGTCGGTTCCTGAATCAATCAATCAATCAATCAATCAATCATATATATATATATATATATATATATATATATATATATATATATATATATATATATATATATATAAACTGGCACTTGTCGTCTTGACAGATGTTGTACAACCCTAAACAAAAACTGTTGTTTAGTGCCTAATATTTTACACATTATTTTGCCTAAATGAGGCCTGCTAATCTAAATATCGTATTTATTTATCTGTAGCAGCACTGGTATTTGAGATACAGGCATGTGTGTATTTAATTAATAGACAATACAGTATTGTCTATATACGGCTTGGGGGGGGGGGCGGGGGGGGGGGACAAAAACTGTTGCTACCTATCTTACAAAATTTGGAATTCCAATGGTTTGAAGGTAGCTGAAAACCAACGTTGAAGACAGTAATTTGTGTGGTGTCAATATTAAGGAAATTAATGGAGAAAAAAAAAATGGAAATATTCAGATTTAGATTCTGCTAGACGATCTGTACCCCACGGAGTTCACATACCAATTCCAACTTTCAGTCAGATTTCGAATTCACTGCTAGAAAATGAAACATAAGTGGCATCTGGAAACACAAGTGACAGTGGCAGCGATTTCGAGGACGATTTTCCATCTGCTCAACACTTCTTCCAGCGTGAACTGAATGATCTAATCTCAGATCTATATCTTTCAAAGAGATCTTTAGAACTTTTGGCTTCAAGATTGAAAGAAAAATAGTACTGCCTACTGAAATAAAGGTAACATTTTATCGCAGCTGAGAGCAAGGCTTTCTTCCAATATTTTCAAAAGAAAACAATCTTATAACGAACGAACGAACGAACGAACAAACTTTATTTTCAAAGGGTTAAGAATTGGGCACACAGGCCCGTCTAACATTCTGCCCTTCTATCACTCTCTTTCAGACATTATTTCATTCACACATCATTCAAGGCTAACAGAGAACAGCAACAATATAAAAGATATGCATTATAAAGGCATGGGCAAAATGCGAACATCAAAACTACACGACACAGTAATGATTAGATAATGGTCTGACACTTGTTATTAGCCATGTGGAATATACTGGCCTACCAAATGGGGACTGGCTGTTATACTAGGGTTTTGTGTATTATTATTATTATCTCTATTATTAAGGGGGAAGGTAATCCGTATTGAGATAGGGTCGAATAACTAAAGTAGGAGGTCTTGAACACGAAAAGGATGTAAATTATACACCAGATGAGTGGCGACTTTCATTGACAGCTCTAACAGAAGTTTGAAAGGCGTTCTCTGACACAATGGTAACACATATCTCTTAATTCCAATTACTTGCTTATTTTACTACAATAAGGGAGGAGCATGCTACAATAATCACAGCTCTGAAAAAATAAATTAAGTATTTAGAACATAACTGGATGCTTCGTGTAGATCTTAAAATAATGAACTTGTTGCCTGTCCATCAAGTGGGATGCATCACATATCCATGTTGTATATGTTTATGTTTCCTCTGGAGTGAACTAGGCAGGCCGAGAGAGGGATCATGCTGCATGGGCAACACATGATCTCTATATTTTAGCCCAGGCTTGTGCTATGGAGATGTTTATGAGATAGCACAGCAAAAGATACGCACTGGACCTAGAAATATTATTCATTGAGGGGTGAATTTATAGTTTGAGAAAGACATCAGTTATCAGTTACCAGCTGGGGTATCTTCATTGCACTCCGGACAGGTCCATAGGTGCTCAGATCCTCCCCCCAGCATATGCATCAGCGTTCGGTGGCTAATAGTGCCAGTTCTGTGTTGGTTGACGATGTACCTCTCGTGTCTCGCCGTGCCAATTCTTACTCCCAAGTCTTTCATCCTGGACAGCGATGTGGATTCACTGACGTCAAAGTCCTCTGTTCTCGCATATCTTTCAGGACGTTAATAACATCGGCATGATCCATGGGCTGGCCATCTACAGGGGGTGCAGAGCCAGCCAGTTTATTAGCTCGTTCATTTCCCTCGACTCCCGCATGTCTCGGGACGAAGATGAAGGTGACTTTACGGTCACAGACCTCCGCAGCGACTCAGTCCACTGTCTACGTACAGATCCAGCTTCGACCTTCTGAATCATGCTCATTGAATCACTTAGTACACACACGTTGGTATAATGCTGTGACTCCAGCCATATGAAAACCTATGTAAATGCCATCACCTCCATCGTCATGCTGCTCGTTGTCATCGAGTGGGCACTACTGGATTCTTGAACGTTTCGGCCCGCTGAACGGGCTGTAAATGCCCACGCATTTCTCTGCTGCTTTACAACAGATCCATCTGTATAGATGAGCTTTGGCAGAGTCGCTAACCATTATGGCCAACCGCCGCAGAGGGGTCCATGGCAGCCGGATCGTATACCGACTTGAAATACATTCTTAACTCAGCAAGTAAACAGGAGTCGAACGGTAGCAATAATTTCCAAGGTGAAAGGAACAACATTTCTTAAACCTTTGCAAACGTAGAAATATGTATAAGCCAGCCTCCGTAGATTTTAGGTTTTGGCATTCTTTATTGACTTCTGATATAAATAGGGCCGTTCTCAGACGGCATATCAAATAGCATAAAAACATGACCATGTCACTTAGTCACTGTACAAAAAAAGCAATTATTTCATTCTCGATGTCCTCTCAAAAACAACATTTCTCTTGTGGTCCCTTTTGCCTTAGCCCTTTCCTCCCACATGTTAAGTGCTTAGGTAATTGACGGATTAAGTAATACTAGATGGAAACCAACCGTTTCTCAAGACCGAGCGTCTTACTCAATCGCTGGCTAGATGGCTGCTGTCCCGTACATTGATTGTTGTCAACATACGTAATAGCCATCGCATCATCAAGCGGGGCTATCTACGTGTTCATAGATGAGCGCGTTGACCTCTGCATTGACAGCGGCAGGATTCTGCTCTCTGCTCCGTCTGTCGAGTGTGATAATGCAGGAGAAAGTGCACTTAAAAGCTGGAGGCACCGGCACCAATTCCTTACCTGGGTTGATACTGGTAAGACTGCAGACCTGTCTGACTGACATCTTCCGCCGACCCATCCATGATTTGCCGCCTCTTTAGCCTGTCGCTGCCTTTTCTCTGAATATAGCGTCATGCAGAGAGTGCTGCTCATCTGCACTTATTTTTAAGTATGTACGAGCTCTCGAGATCTTGATCCTGTGGTTCATTGTCGGGAAGTCAAGGAGGTATCTCATTGCTACAGAGCTGGTGTCTCTCGTGCAGCCCAAAATGATGCGCATGGCTTCGTTTTGTCCCTTTTCAAGTCTTCCAATCTGTGTAGAGGCTGACAGTGGGATGGCCAGGGCATACTTCGATGGGTGAAAGCACCAGTCCTTGGAACAGAAGTATTAGCAGTCTTTGCTCGATATTGGCAGTTGCCATGACTCTCATTGCTGACAAACCTTTTAGAGCTTTCGTTGTGACATAATCGACATGATCTCTGAAAGACAGGCTACGATCAAGTCTCACGCCAAGATATTTCATTGACTGGGTTCTTCTCAAAATGCTCCTATCCATTCTTACTGCCGGTAGGTCTGTGTTCACTATATAGTTGTTTAGGGAGAACCATGTAACCGATGCCTTTGCAGGGTTGACAAGGGCACCAGGATCTGCACACCATGAGGAAATTCGATCTAGTTCGCCCTGCATATCATTGGCAACAGCCTGTCTATCTCGACCCTGTCTATACACGAGAATGTCGTCAGCAAATGACAGAGTTGGAGAAAGACATATTGTCAACAAGCCTTTCATTGATCTGAAAAGTGTTTTACTGCCACCATTACATAAAAAGCTTGGCTTAATTAAGCAGTTTGTTGAGGCGCTGAACAAAGATGTACCTGTTTTAATTATTTGTGCAGGCATTTTTCGGAATTGAGCATAGAAAAACTTAACGCTGGAATTGCTTATGGACCTTAAATTAGAAAGTTTATAAACGATTCAAATTTTATTGATTCGATGAAAATAACTTAGTCCACAGCCATGTCATCATTTGTGTGAGTTGTGCAAAACTTTCTGGATAACTTTTATACACAGAATTATTCTGAATTAGTTGATAACACGCTGCAAGTTTTTGTAAGCGTGGATGCAACAGAGCAGAGAATCGCACTACCTCCATAAACATTTACATTTCTTTCCCGAGAATCTTGGCGACTTTAGTGAGGAGCAAGGTGGAAAATTTCACCAAGATATAAAAACAATGGAAGTCAGATACCAGGGACTCTGGAATACCCACATGATGGCAGATTACTGTTGGACCCTTAAGCGTGACTGTTCGGGCATATCACATTCCAGGAAGTCCTCGAAAAGAAGCTTTGAGTGTGATGACTTACAGATGAGAAAAATGATAGTGATACAGATTTAATGCATTTGTTGGTGTTTTATTAAAGTAATAATGAACAGTAATAACATATAATATGAATGAAGATTACAGTCACATTGCCACTGATGGCACCTAACTCTAGACTTGTACATAACAATTGCCATACTAAGAAGGTCATTTTTAGTCATCTCAAAAACTAGTTGACAGAAAATATATGATTTGATTTTATGGAATTAGCAACGCAAAATTTCCCAAGAACAATTGTGCAATTTAATTCACCAAAATGCGTGTAAACCAGTGTAATCGACCTGCTACCAGGCAAACTGCATGTGCTACTCCTACCTGGTTCGCAATCTCCAACTCGAGCTTTTGCATTACGTCTAATGATGCCCAGTGATTCAGTTCAAAGTTCTTGTGTAGTTCGGCCTCGTCCAATGTGTTGAAGATGTCGCTTCGATGCATGTATCGACTCTCTGAAGAATCATGGTCAATTAGAGTGCAATGGATGTAATTTTCTGCTACTGGTAAATATAAGGACACGTAAAGCACCCGTATTGCCCTGTGACGATTATTGGGTACATGTTAGACCCATATTTGTAAAATAATCGACGCTCTATCACACTATGCGGTCAATATCACTTCGTCCACCTTCGTCAATCCCCCCCCCCCCAAATGTTCTGTAACCTATTTTTAGGCTACATCGAAATGATGTTTAAATACATGTGGAGTTTAATTATACAAGTGATTTAATACCATTATCATCATCATCATCAAGTGCCATGCACACAGGTGTGGGCTATTATGGTTCACTGTGGAGTTTATACATATATAAAAATATCGAATGATTGGCTTGCGTCCATTCGCACTGCGAGCGTTAACAAGACAAGTCGCCTTAACCAGTCAAGAAGCCTAATACGGGGGAAATGTCACGTGGCAAGTCCAACAACAAGAAACATGCGGTATCCAAGATGTGCAGCGTGGGAGCCGACAAAACCGTCAAGAAGATGACCGTGGATAGCCTACCTGCTAGCTGTACTAAACAACCTGAACCTACAAATATTACTGAAGCTACCACGAGAGAGAAGATCGACAGCCCACCACAGACAAGAGCCAAGAAAACAGAGAAGTAGGGCGAGAAAGACACCAGAGCTGGGAACACCGACTCAAAAAACAGTCCGATGGGCTGTCAAGCGGATTCAAGTAGAGCTGACAGACGAAGAAATCCTGAAGCAGCCACGAGAAGAGAATCTTCACATCCGATTCTTGGGGGCGGAGCGGCTCCTCACCTACTCCAAGATACCTACAATCTTGGCAGTGGTGACGTCGGAGGGCAGCGAAATGCAGACCACAGTATCAATCAGCAAGAAAATACAACAGCCATAGAGATTCATCCCAAGAGTCAATCAATGTTCAAGATGCCAAAGGGCCGGCCACAACAGAGCAACATGCAGCAGTAAGAAGGAAATCTGCCGGTATTGCGTCGATCAACACGCCTTCAAGGAGTGTCCGCTGGCCAAGCTGGACACGGACTTCCGAGCACCCAACAACAAAAGAAAGTGCGCCAACTGCCTGGGCAAGCATGGAGCAAGATACCTGTGATGTCCGTACCTGCAACGACACAGAGACGCCTTAAAGATAGCAATCAACGCAAAGACACCATTAAAGGAAGCAATGCGGAGGGGCGAGACAGCGACGGGTATAGCACAAGCTGAAAGAGATCAACTGCAAAAGCAGATAGACGAGTTGAAGAAACAAGTCAAGGCACTGCTGGCGCCGACTCCGACCAGCTGTCATGATCTTACTTCTAACTTAATAATGGCTCGTGTTTTATGACAGGGAGTGAAGCACAATCATACACTACGAATGATTGTACGAAACACACGGTAACATAACTGAAAACAATTTAATCACATTCTTCAGATAATGCAGCGCTCACCAACTAGCGGCATTCTCATTTACAATTCCGTATGTACAAATCTACAAGATCATCAATGCATACAATAGCATACTTTCAGTCTCCACAGAGCGTACAAGCTTTCATACATCAAGCATGGAATAATACATTAAATACAAGCCACTTTCTCCCACGTCTGTCCAGTCTCATAGTCGTCGGCAGTCTGAGCTCCCAGCCAGGGTTTCGTGTTGGCCCGGCTTTGGGTTCTCGGGTGCTTCGTGCGCCACGCTGACCATTGGCCACTGCGCAGTTGCTGCTAGTTGAGTTCACATTCGTCCTGGTTCGTCGCCTTCCAGGTGCGGGCGAGTGAGATTCTGACACCAGCGACAACGAGAAACTACTGGCGGAAATAAAGGAGACCCAGCAAAACATCAAGCAAGAAGTGGAACATATTGGCGAGTTGAAGCGAAGGAAAACGAAGAAATGCTACGCACCATAAAAGCCGAGAGAGAGAGCGGCTAAAAGTTGAAATGAAATCAATTCAAAACAAACCAACAGAAGCCATGCAAAAAGCCACAGAGAAGCCGCAAGAAACCCAACAAAAAACCGAGCCGGAGTTGCAAGATAAAACCAGCAGCCGAACCACGACGCCCTAGACACCCAAAGGGAAAACAACATCACACCAGACTGACGAAGAAAGACAAGATGAGAACCCGTTCGACGCCCCGGAGTGTCTTACAAGGGACCTACCTTGGAGGAATTGGAGGAGTTCGTAGAAGAAGAAAAGAAACGGGCAAGGCAAGAGGAACTCAGGCACGAGGAATACATGAGGAGACAGGAAGCAAAAGGAAAGAAGGTCGAAGAAACTCAAGGGGAAACCCATAGAATACCCGGAGATCATCTCTGACTATGATACCGGCATTGAGTACTATATCGAGGACGGAGAAATCGTCCCATGGCTGACAACAGAGGAAGCAATCGAAAAACAGCAAGAACTTAAACGCGAAAGTGAAAAAAGCGCAAGGAGGTAAATAACATCGAAAAGCTTCTACGGGCAATACACAGAACAGGAGGCAACAATACTAAATATAAAGTCCGTATAAAGACTACAACCAGTCAAGCCAGACGAGCCAGGAGCCTGCACCAACAAAGAAAACCACAAGAGGAAACATGCGCAAAGGACAGCCGACCGACCGAACCCCTGCTGACGTCACAGACACAAACGATACATAACCAGTCTGAGATAGGACTTACTCGTAAGAGCGCACAAGACAAGAATTAGGGTGAATGAACCCGCAAAAACCACGGACCTCAACAATAACCACAGCTGAAAAACGCAGGTTGAACGAGGTCGAATTTGGAATCTTTGTTTTGACAATTAGAATTGGAATTGGAATTGATTGCCTGTCCACCAACTCTTCTGTCCATTGTGGAATCGTTCCACACAGGCATGAAGGGTACAATCAAGTTTGATGGTGCAACTTCAGAAGAGTTTGAAATCAAGAGTGGAGTTAAGCAAGGTTGTGTACTAGCTCCCATCCTCTTTGGAAAATACTTTTCATTTCTACTGAAATATGCCTTTCGTGATCAGTATGGTGGTATATACATTCACTCACGCTCAGATGGCGGCCTCTACAATGCTCAGAGATTGAAGGCCAAGACCAAAATTAGAGGGTACTGATCAGAGAGTTGCTTTTTGCAGATGATGCTGCAGTTACGACCCACTCTGAGGAAGAATTACAATGTCTACTATCTGCATTCTCCAATGCTTGTTCTGAATTTGGTTTAACAATTAGCAAAAGAAGACACAGAGTATGTCACAAGGTGCACATGGGGTCCCATCAATCTTTATTGACGACGCCGAACTAGAGGCGGTAGAACATTTTACATATCTAGGATCAGTGGTAAATAGCAAATTATCCCTAGATCAGGAAATCAACATCCGGATTGGTAAGGCAGCAACAACAATGAACAGGTTAAGAAAAAGAGTCTGGAAGAACAGGAAGCTTACTTCCAAAACAAAAGCCCTTGTCTATCAAGCCTGTGTCCTTAGTACTCTTCTTTGTGGCAGTGAAGCCTGGACAACTTACTCACACCAAGAGAAACGTTTAATCAGCTTTCATATGCGGTGTCTTTTAAGAATTCTTGGTATTAAGTAGCAAGACACAATCACAAATATTGAAGCATTGGAAAGATCAGGTTGGTTGTGTGGCGGCTTATTCCATGCTTAGTCTTCGTAGACTTAATGGGTAGGACATCTTAGGAGGGTGGATGATGGTAGAATACCAAAGGATATCTTTTTTGGTGAATTACAGATGGGTAAGAGATCTCAGGGTCGGCCTCTACTAGGATACAAAGATGTGTGTAAGCGGGACATGATTGATACAAGGCATTGATAATGCACATTGGGAGCAAGTCGCCGTTGAACGTGTTGCATGGAGGGCAAATATCAGAAATGGAATAAAGACAAAGGAGAAAATTATTGCAGATAAATCACACACCTGAGCGTGTGAGACGTAAGATGGTGCATGATGGTGGAAATGACCATGTGTTCACATGCACCACTGTCGAACGAACATTTACAGCGCGAATTGGCCTTATCAGTCACATTCGCTACCTGCCATGGGTAATAGTTATTATGCCTTTTTGAAGCACAAACTATCGTCTGTCAAGGCGGCAAGGTGTTAATGAAAAATATCGGATAGTAACCCTGTGTCATGTAATAGAATATATATTGGAGAGGATCCCTGAATGAAGGGGTTATCAATCCTTATTGTTTAGCCATCATAAGAAAACCTGAAAGTTTTCTCACGAACCAACAAGTGCGGAATAAGACAGAAAAGTGTCGGATCGCAACACTAATATATAAAGTATGGTTCTCCTATGGAAGACATAAAGAGCATAGAAGGTTACCGCAGACAAAAAGGAGAGTGCTCACTCTTAAAAGAAAATTTGCCCTCGTGTTTTTATCCACCCTACAATGTGCGCATTAATTAATTTATAAGCATGGTATAATTTACATGCTGTGGTAAACAAATACTGAACAAAAGTTCAACAATTAATAGACTCAATCTCGCAGATGTAAATCAACAGATCTATTGGGACAACTGCTGGGGTTTCGGGAAGATCGATGATCTGCATGTGCAACCAATACTCAACCGCATTTTGAAACTATATTGCAAGATAACCGCATATCAACAATAATAAATCAATTATGTCTAAGTTGATACTAGTTTGCTACCTCCACTAATATTGATTGTCATGTTCGTCAATTCAACACCCACAAAATTGGAAGGTCAAGTCAAACTGTACAACCCATCTATATATTGGACTTCAGGCAGACTCATCCCTCGTCATTGCTTAAATAGAGTCTCTAGAATTGTCTGTGGCTTCACTACTGATTAGTCCTTTCTAAATGATAAACTTGATAAGGTAAAACTTCCCTTGAGGTATTCAGCCCGTTGTTTTCGGCCACATAAATATGTTTCTCCAAATGCTAACTAGATGGAATCTGGTTATTCAATTCATATTACACAGATACTTAAATGTATGCGACAAAAATTTTAAATTGTAGAGGTCGGGTGGTCATTCTATGTAACAGGGATATACATTTATGTTGTCCAAAAGGTAAATTCCTGAAATCATCTTAAATGAAGAAGACCACACCTTTGTTCTTGCTCATGGTTATGAACATCTCAACAGCAATCAACAAACCCAGTCAATATGATCAAATTCATGATGGGAAGGTCAAACAAACATAACACTTCTCTGGCGATATAAAATCAAACACCGACCGATATACATTTGAACACCCCCCCCCCCCCCCCCCCCCCAAAAAAAAAAGAAAAGAGAAAGAATGAAAATGTCATCGAGAAGATATAGAAGAGAAAAAAAAAGGCGAGAGAGGTAGAGAGAACAAGCTTGGAGAAAGAAGGGTATCACCACTCAGAGATAGCATCAAGGAGTGTGACTGATATCTGCACAGGGAATAACACCTATCCGTGATTAATACAGGGACGCCATGATGAAATAAGGAAGTCACGATGAGATGAAGACGTCATGATGAGATAAAGACATCATGATGAGATAAAGACATCATGATGAGATAAGGGCGTCATACTGAGATCAGGACATCATGACAGGATTAAGACGTTATGTCGAAATAAAGAGGTCATAATGAGATAAGGACGTCATGATGGGATAAGGATGTCATAATGAGATAAAGACGTCACGATGAATTCTCATCATCTCATGTTCCTAGTTCACTTGGGTAAATTCAAACATATTATCGTTCTCCAGCAGTTAGGGGAAAACAATAAATCAACATCCCATGTTATATATTCCCAAATGAGAAAATATATATATCATCGTATGAAATAATACTCAGAAGAATCAATAAGAGATCCACCAGATAGATATTCATCTATCATAACATCAACAAAGATTCGAAAACAAGAACGTAATAACCCTCCAAATCTGTCTCCGTTGAGCATGGGTTAAGGACGTTTTGCAAGGGTTATAGTTGCACGGAATTTACCAGCGAACCACACTAGGTCTTTCTTTAATGGAGTTACAAGACACTCGTTCAGAAAGCATGTTTACAGATCACTGAATGCAAAAACCCGCAATGTCATCAACAGCAATAGTACAATGCTGGCGTTGAGTGAAACGTCCTGCAAAAATTATGCACCATGTGTCTATCTTTCCTTCCCATATGATCAATAATCTCAGAAACAGAACACTGCATTCTCTCGCAAACTCTCATAGCATGTTCACGAAAGATATGAAGATTAATAATCACAAAGACTGTGCACTATAGTTTAAGACACGGATTCTTAAGAACAATTTCCATAGCATAAAGAAGAATGCTTATAATGCGCATTTATAGTGAGATGGCATTCACATAGAGTATAGAAATCCATTCATAGGAGATGGAACTTAATCATGGTGAAATCATTAGTGGAATAGCATTTTCAATCTGCAGAATCAAATTCTCAGAAAGCGAGGCAATCAGTTTACATTTTCTCCGTGAAGCGATGATTTAACAAGCTCATCATTTCACATAAAGACAACATGTTATCGATACTTTTTATGTCACCAGGCATCGTCTAAATATGTTGCTAAAGGGTGATCTTATCACCTAACGGAGAACACAAAGAACACTATAATCCCAATTGAAAAACACTATAAGTCGTATCTCTTTAAATTCCCATGGTAAAATGAGCGATATCAGATTTTCGCCGTGCGAGCTCCGATTTCCAGACGCCAAGATAAGCGGGGTCAACCAATCACATCTCTCCATTGCGATGCCACGCTTGTCATACACATTTTGACATTTACGAAAATATAAAATCCAGACGCTTGTCACTTGAAGTTAAAAATAGCGCTGATGAAATCAGGTTGTTTGTCATTCCAAATTTTTCGCATGGTAGCAGATGTGTGTAAAAAGTTATGTAAATTTCCGACATCGCTGAAATACTGTGGTGATGATGATAGATGTATCACATTCACTATATCTCACACGGTCACGAGAGTCTCTATTCTTGTCCCGATCAAGCTATGCTGCAAAACCATCGTGGTATTTATCCATCCATTGCCTCCCTCTTGCTCTCAAACCATCAAGCTTACCAGTTGTCACTAATTTTTAAATTCTGTTTCATAACATATTTATATAACTTTTTAAAATATATATTAATCGCGACTGTCTAAGTCTAATTTCTGCAATCAATCTCCGTTTGTCATTTGTCTCCTAAAGGATTTTGTCATTTGATTTTCTGTCCGCCCATTGCTTTTTTAAAGTTTTCCCAAAAACCACATGTCCTTCGCCATTAAATGTCTCTCATCTTGTCTGTTAATTGTTCATGTTTCATACGAATGCACAGATATAAATTTTCTATAGCACTTCAAAACACCTTTTCTCACTGCAATTTACAACTTTTCGTTGCTAAGATTGTTTTCCATCCCGCAGAAGGCCAACTTTGCCATGGCAAATCTTGATCTAATCTCTGCACGGTATCTTCCACGAGATGTTACGACTGTTTCGTGATAGTTATACCGAATCACGTGTTTAAGACTATTTCCATTCCCTTGGATCGTACAATGTGGTAATCCTTTCTTCTTGGAGGCGACAATGATCAATGTTTTCTAACAATACAGTTCCAAACATAATTTCGCATTGTATAATAACCGCAACTACCAAATGCCGTAGATCCTGCCCTTTATCAGCAACCGATACTGTAACGTGCCGCATAACTTATGTTGTTGATGTTTTGTCCATTGAATGCAACTCCTTTCAGTCCAAAACATTTCTCATAATAGTTGGCTAATTTCATATAATCGTACCTATATTATATTGTGATTAATTATATGTGTGATTTAATTATGTGTTTGATTTAATTACAGGACTAATTTTTTACAGGGGTGATTTAATTACAGAACAAATGTAATTACATGTTTGATTTGAATAAGAAATTGATGTATTTATAGGTGTGATTTAATAACACCAATGATGTCATTACAGGTGTGGTTAATTACAGGAATGATTGAAATATAGGCGTGATTTAACTACAGCTAAGTTAACAAGTTAGTATGGAAGTTAGATGGTTGGTTGAGAATCGCCTCAAAGACAGAGTTTTAACTCTTAAGGATTGGTGGCGTGGGGAGGGAGGGGAGGGGGTAAAATAGTTTGAAATCTGAACTGGGTTTGCATGTATTTGAGAGAGGCGGGTCAGAGACTTTCTTCCAAACCAAGTAATAAACACATTATATCTGATGGTACTGTGTTAAAGAGATCTCCGAGTTTTGACATATAGCAAAAATCGAACAGACGAGATTAATATTCAAAGGGGTGCGAATTTGGCACGTGACCCGTCGTAAATCTGAGGAAAGTGCATGGCCGATGAATTCCACGATATTGTTTCAGTAAAGACATGATATATTGCTTACCTAAAGAACTGGATATGTTCAAGATACAATTATCTAATGTACCACTAGATACTGGTGACGACCAAATTGGCTGACAGGGAAACAGTTGTCGAGGAACCACGAGGCGGTACATATGCTGATATGTATTTTGTGAGCGTCACCTACTCTAAACGAATGGTTTACATGGATGACTGCGCACAGGTTGTATGTATGTATGTATGTATGTATGTATGTATGTATGTATGTATGTATGTATGTATGTATGTATGTATGTATGTATGTATGTATGTATGTATGTATGTATGTATGTATGTATGTATGTATGTATGTATGTATGTATGTATGTATGTATGTATGTATGTATGTATGTATGTATGTATGAATGTATGTATGTATGTATGTATGTATGTATGTATGTATGTATGTATGTATGTATGTATGTATGTATGTATGTATGTATGTATGTATGTATGTATGTATGTATGTATGTATGTATGTATGTATGTATGTATGTATGAATGTATGTATGTATGTATGTATGTATGTATGTATGTATGTATGTATGTATGTATGTATGTATGTATGTATGTATGTATGTATGTATGTATGCATGCATGTATGTATGTATGTATGTCTGTCTGTATGTATATATGTATGTATGTATGTATGTAGGTAGGTATGTATGTATGTATGTATGTATGTGCGTGCGTGCGTGCGTGCGTGCGTGCCTGCCTGCCTGCCTGCCTGTCTGTCTGTCTGTCTGTCTGTCTGTCTATCTATATATCTATCTATCTATTATTATTATTAAGGGGGAATGTAATCCGTACTGAGCTAGTGTTCTAATAATTTGCGATTATACGTAAAGGGATTGATGATGTCTTTGATGTCTTGTGGAAGATTATTCCACAGCTGAGTTGCAGAGTATGTTAAGCTTGTTTTGTATAAGTTTATCTAAGTCTTCTGAATGTGTAATATATTTAATCGTTTACTGTGTCTAGCATTATATTTAAACAATGGCCAAAGGTAATTTGAGGCATTCTGATGTAGGATTTTGTGAATTAGTTTGGATTTATTAAAAAGCAGGCGTATGCGGAGTGGTAGTAAATGAAGGAGTTTATGCAGGCTAGATGTTTGCTATTAAGTAAACTCATGGCCCGTTTCTGGAGTGAGTAAAGTCGCTTGGTGCTTGAATTGGAACAACCGTCCCAGATTGTAGAGCAGTAGTCAAAATGTGTCAGTATGTTAGAAGTATATAATATTTTCATTTTGTCCTCATCAATGAAATTTTTAATTTTGGCGAGTTGGTAGACTTTTTTCTAGCTGTTTGTTTAGTAAACGCTTGAATGTGGGGATGAAAGTTTAGGTTTCTATCAATGATGAGGCCTAACATTTTGTGCTCAATTACACTTTCTACAGGCATGTTGTCGATGTGAAGTTGAAGTGATCTGTTTGAATTTAGAGTTTGAAGTCTTTGTCTGGTCGCTAATAACAACGATTTTGTTTTAGTGATGTTAATTTGCATACGGTTTGCATAGCTCCACCTAACTACATTATTTAATTTTTGTTGCAAAGACGCCTCCAGCAAATTACTGCTTTCAGCGTTTGTATACACCGTACAGTCGTCTGCAAATAGATCACAGGACGACGAAAGATGCAAAGGTAGATCGTAAATATATATGGCAAATAACAGAGGGCCTAGAATAGAGCCTTGCGCTACTCCAATTATGCAAGATAGTGTCATAATCTCCCCTGTAGTTGTGCCGCGGCGTCGTTATCGGCGCCAGGCGAATACCATCCACCTGTCCATCAGGTTCGCCGGTGAGCGGGACTAACCAGGCAGCGGTCAAGCCAGTACATGCGTGACGCAGGAAATCCACGCAGGGACACGATCCCGCTTGGCAAGTGCTCACAGCGAGATACGCCAGACAGGCTTGGGATTGTCGGACAGTACGGACGGGTCTGAGAGAAGCTCGTATGACTGAGTGTATCTGAATGCCGATTGCTTGTAAACCTTGTGAGAGGATAGGAGACTGTGCGGCTGTGGTATAGGTCTGTGAGTGCATCTATTGTATTGATTCATTGACTAATTGTATTGTTGTATCGACATTGTAATGGCGAGATGTCTGATCTGATTGTGTTGCGTGTGAAGTGTAAATAAAGTGTTTAACTTAGTGTTGCAGTGTGTCACGTCAAGTCATTCCGTGACTGTGTTTGTCTCACATGTGTTAGGTCACACGAGCCTTAATTACTGTTAAATGTAAGAACCTGACATGTGTGAACGTGGGTAGCTCGTCCTCATAGGATTTGAACAACTGAGATAAAAGTATGAACGTGATTGCTCGTCTCATAGGTTGAACAGCTGAGATCATGTGTGACGTGGAAGTTTCGATCCACTTTGTGTAGTGAACGTAGATAGCTAGTCTTTAGTGATTGAACCATAGATAACATGGCTAGCTTGTCCTCGGGAAATTAGAAGTAGCAGAGAAAGCGTGTGTAAGCGGAAAGTTCTGCAAAGAAAGTTCTAGATAGAAAGTTGTTGAATTTGTTGAACGGACGACATTACGACTAACAATCATACTTGACAGCATACAAACCTACAAAACTTAGTTGACACGCATACACCTCATAAACACACAGGTCCTAATATGTTCTTCCTCCAAAAGTAACAGGTTTTTGCGTACCACCCGAAACCTTTAGCAGTAGAGGTCATTTTTCCGGGCAGTAACGACCCTACAGTCTCTGGTCCAGTTTGTCCACCATTCTCCAGTTCTCCAGAGCACTTAAGTATTATCTTTTTCATATACTTTTGTATGCAATTTTAGGCACGCGTTTCAAAAGTACTGTATAAATTGTTCAATTTACTAACTACTTATAACTAAATTTGTTGTGTGAACATTCATTATCATTGTAATAATCCATCATGTCTACTTTGAATGAGTGCATCGATATGGGTTTAAAGCTAAATTTAACTGGTGAAGGAATTGAGGAAATGGAGTGAGGCAAAATATTCAGAACACCTCCTAAAACAGGAAAAAGATATGGAGCGCGATGACAGAGCAGCTGAAAGAGAGCTGAAAGAGCTGCCAAAACTAGAGGCCGAGGCTAGAAGGCAGAAACAGATGCTGAGGTGAAAAAAGCTGAGATCTTAGCTCAGAGTAAGCGAGAAGAACTCGAAATGCAGCTGAAAATTAAACAGCTAGAAGCTGAGACATCTGCAAACAAAGATTCTAAGAAGTCAGAAAGACTTGAAAAAGAGAATAAGTACAAAAAGTACCAAGGGATCGTGAGAAATTTCACCATAGCAGCCTTCACCCAGAACTTTGAAACCTTAATGGAGCATTATCAGATCCCAGAGACTGAATGGAACATCATATATATGAGAAGTCTTTCAGGAGAATCTCTGAAAGTGATAGAAACCATTCCCAAAGATCTTAGGAAAGATTATCATTACATTAAATCCAAAATTATGTCACATTTCCTGTTAGATGAAGCAGGCTACAGAGAACAATTCAGTAAAGTAGCTCCAAAACCTACACAAACGTTCTCTGACTACATTTCTGTAGTACAGGATATTTTTAGTAAATGGCTGTCAGCAGCCAAAGTAAACAACAATGTTGATAAACTTAAAGATCTCATTCTTAGAGATAAAATCATCTCATCTCTACCACCACCATTTTCTAAGTTTCTGCAAGAGTGTGAGTGCGAAAGTGTGCAACAGATAGAGAAACGTGGTTCGGCTTATTTTACAGCCAACAAACAATGTTTTTTCTAGCGGGTTGACTGATATTAACTTTGTAGCAGCCGCTACCTATGACAGATCAAGATCAGGCCCCTACAATAAGCAAAAGCCATTTAGAGAATCTGCTGAGAAATACTCCCAATGCAGATATTGCCGGCTGCCACACAATGAATCTGATATGTGTGATAAGAACCCAGGGTACCTCACTTACTTGCAAAATTATATAGACAAGCAAGATAAGGAGCGAAGGAGCTATAAACGGCTAACAAAATGCTTCCTTTGTAAAGCGTACGGCCACTAGCGTCATTCTTGTAAAGGTAAACAGATGACCAGAAAGGCTAATGCAGCCTTGTTTGATAGCTCTTCCTCAGATGAGGAACAAGTTGAAAATCACCCTGTAAATTCAGCACAGGCCATTGATGTGTTTAATCGTGAAAAGTGTACCATCTGTGATCGTTTCCATGAAGATGGCCTATTAACATGCGGCCACTCTATACCTATTGCCAATGAAGAAGCGTATTTAGTGATAGATTCCAAAGGCAAGATTAACATCCACCAAGGATATGTGAATGGCAAGTCTGCTACAGCCGTACGAGACAGTGGAAGCACTCTTATCGGTTTAAAGAGAGACTTCATATTGCCTACAGATTAAACAGGCAAACATGTAACATGCAGAACTTTCTCAGGTAACATCGAGAAATACCCACTTGCATGGGCATATATTGACACCCCATTCCTCACAGGAAAGATTAAATGTGCAGCATTATCAAATCCATATTGCGACATTATTGTTGGTAACCTTCCTTAGGTAAATGATGTGCCTCATAACACCATAACATCTGTTGCCAAATGTACTGATGATAATGTAACATCATCTCCAACCAAATGTATTGTTGAGAATGTTGTATCATCGAGTGAATGTATGTTTGCTAATTCAGTAATATCTACACATGAATCCATTGATTTAAATGTTTCACCATCATCTCATGTGATTGAAAATGTTAATGCAGTAACTAGATCTGCTGCGAAAGTGCAAGAGCAAATCAATCAAACTGAGGCACTAGAAATGCTAAGCCCAGTCATATTACCTCCGAAAACCATGAGGGATAACTTTATACAGCCCAAAAGGCTGATTCATCATTGCACAAATATTTTAATCTTATAGGCCAAAAGCAAAGGTTGACAAAGAATGCGAGATGGCATTTTGCTCTAAGAGATGGCATCCTTACAAGGTACTATACCAAAGGTACCAGCACCACAGAGCAAACGGTGTTGCCAATCGAATACCGCAAACAAGCCTTACATCTGGCACACGATATACCTTTTGCAGGGCATATGGCTTATGCGAAAACTAGATCTAGATTGTTGAGCCAGTTTTATTGGCCAAAATTCTGTAATGATACCAAACAATATTGCAGAACTTGTGACATCTGCCAAAAACTGGTCAAAAACAAGCTGAATTACAGATTACAGATTTAGCTAGTAGACCCTTTGAAAAGATCTCTGTCGACATTGTAGGCCCTCTAAACCATGTACCATCGAGAGGAAATAAGTTCATAATAACTATTATTGATCTCTGTAGCCGCTGGCCTGAAAGCTATTCCACTTAAGAACATAACTGCCAAAGATGTGTTGAAAGTTTTCTTCCACATATTTGCTAGAGTAGGTTTTCCTGATATCATCCTCTCAGATCGGGGAAGTCAATTTATAGCTGCAGCCACTCAAGCTTTTACCAGAATGTTAGGTGTAAAGCAATGTTTCAACAGCCCGTATCACCCTCACTCGACGGGAATTATAGAAAAAATAAATGGGGATCTCAAGCATATGCTTTCTAAAGTTACCCAGGAACATCCTGAAGACTGGGATACTTATTTGCCTGCCATATTATTTGCATATCGCGAAGTACCTCATTCCAGCACAGGTTTCTCACCATTTGAACTTGTATATGGCGCCAAACCACGCGGCCCATTGTATATATACCATTCCATGTTAACTGAAACTGTACCTGTACATAAACCAATATCATCATTTGAACATGTAACATCATTGCGTGAAAGGATAATGAGATCTTGTATCATAGCTAAAGAAGCACTTAAACAATCTGGTGCTATTTACAGACAGTACGCAAACAGAGGAAATAGGACGATAACACTGACACCTGGACAAGACGTTCTACTTCTTCTACCTAGCGACCGACATCTACTGACAGACTCATGGCAAGGACCATTCAAGGTACTCAGACAGATCTCGACTGTTGACTATGAGATTGCAGTCAAAGACAAACATAAAATATTCCACATTAACATGCTAAAACCATATTACAACAGAGACGAAGACCAAGACGAACAAGCAGCCAACACGACCATAGTTGACCATGAAGGCGACGATGAGACCGACGAAATACCGACGTCATCACTTGACACGACAAACAATTTGCAAGACATTAAAATTAACCCTCATCTGACGCAAACAGAGACCGACAGTTGCAGACAACTGTTACAAGACTACAGGACCATCTTCTCTAACCACCCAGGACAAACAGACTTAGTGCATCATCACATTACTTTAACATCCAACACACCAATAAAATGCAGACCATACTCCATTCCCATACATTACAAAGAAAAACTACACCAAGAAATTATAGACTTAGAAAAGAACCACATCATCAGACGATCACAGTCACATTTTTGTTCTCCGATAGTAATTGTGAGGAAAAAGGACAACACAATAAGACTCTGTGTTGACTATAGGAAACTGAACAAAATCACACAGCTGAATTTAGAACCGATGACCAACTGTGAAGACATACTGACTGAACTAACAGACTCTACTTTACGAAACTGGACATGACAAAAGATTACTGGCAAATACCGGTAGACGAACAGAGCAGACACCTGATAGCATTTGCCACACCTTGGGGACTGTACGAATGGTGCAAACTACCATTCGGGCTAATGCGCCCGCAACATTCGTACGTATGACAAGACTTCTGTTGACAGACATATCTAATATTATCTCTTACATGGACGACATTTGTGTACACACAAAGACAATGACAGATCATATAACGACACTACAGCAGACATTTCACCGTATCAGACAGCACGGACTGACAGTTAAACCTTCTAAAGTTGACATAGCCTACCAAGAAATCTCCTTTTTGGGCTATAAAATCTCTAACGGCTTTGTCACGACCGACGACAACATCGTGTCAAAAATTCTAAAACTATCGCTTCCGACTACAAAGAAAGAAGTCCGAAGTGTCCTAGGTCTGTTGAATTACTACAGACAGTTCATACCAAATTTTGCGGAGCTGACCGAATGTTTTACTAACCTATTAACCAAAGACCAACCAAATAAAATTGTGAACAGCGAATGCCTAAGACCTGCATTTGCAAAAGTATTATCTTATTTTTCTGCTAATCCCATTCTTAAGTTGCCAAATTTGGATATTATTTTCAGATTACTTTCAGATGCGAGCTCCGTGGCGATTGGGCAGTATTACTACAGGAATATGACCATATTCTTCATCCTGTATACTACCTGAGCCGCAAACTAAAACAGAGAGAACGAAATTGGTCCACCCCTCAAATCTAGGCCCTTGCTCTTGTATATGCAATTACGAAATTGTCCAGATTCCTCCTTGGGAGACACTTTATAGTTGAAACCGACAATAGTCCGTTAACTATCATCACATGGGGAGCTCCGACCAACCACATGATTGCACGTTGGTCACTGTGGCTCCAAGATTACAGTTTCGAGGTCAGACATATTCCGGGAAATCAGAATACGTTAGCTGATCTTCTATCCCGATGTCCTGACGACACCCAGTAGCCTAACTACGTCTGAGTGCAATGTGTCAGAGCACTCAAATCACACAGCCATTAATGAAAGTGTTTCAGATAAGCTGTGCGAAATGTGTGATAGGGACGTGGTCCCATTGTAAATATAGTTAATATTTTAGAAATTAGTGTGATAATTGTAATGTATACATGTGTAGAATGTGTTAGAAAGGAAACATTATTTATTGTAAATATTATGAACAATAACAAACAGTGCCACATGAGTTCAAAACTTACATCAGTTGAACGATCTGATTTATCCGTGGTACCTGCCAACTGGAGATGTTCCGATATATTTTAATCCGTGTGAAAGAAACTGTGACATTTAAATTCCTACAGAACACTGTAATCCATAGTTTCCAACGAAATAGTGAACTCACCAGCTGTGTCTAAGAACTGTGTATTCCGATCATTGTTACAACATCCATGCGGAACAACACTGTGTTAAGTAACATCCGATTACATCAGCTGTGTGTGTACTTCCGGTAGTTAGAAATTTATTCAAAAAGTTAGCAGACGACAAACAAATGTTCACAAAGAAATGACTAATGTAAGGCACTTTGTGAACGCAAATTTATAATACACGAATTGTGTGTGAGGATTTTTCATTAATGTGATCTTAGAATCATAACTTGATTAACTTGTTCACAATAGCGACATCTAGTTCACTATTGTAAAGAGGCATCAATTTATGACGCTTAGAAATAAAGTAACAAATGTAATTTATTATTTTGAAAGTATGTCGAAAATTATCTCCCATGAATTTTGAATTGTTTCAATGATTACATCAAAGGGAAACAATTGTAATAGGTAATAATATGTAAGAGATAAAAACCGCCTTCATGTTGCCAGATTGTCAACACTCCAAGATGACGTCAGCTAGGTATGGAAGAAATTGCCGAAGTTGTAGACCAACATGAGATGTTTCTACCAAGTCTGGGTGGGACTCAAATGTTGGAGTCGCCTCATATCGGGACGGCTCGCAGTCTAACCTGACGTTTTCGGACGTGTTTGTAATTTTTGTTTATTGGTTGCGAGGTAGTTGCGTGTGTCGCTGTTGCTACCGGTCTGACTGTGTCATATTACAACTGACGTGATAATCCATCGAGAGGATTGTACTTGGGAGGTGTTACTTCTTGACATCATGTGAAAGTGTGTGGATATAACTTGCAATGCCTACGTATTTCAATGAAACCTAAGTCAAGTCACATGACAACTAATGGGAAGATTCTGACAGGGTTAAGATATTAACCCAAATTTACAGAGAGCACACATGAAAGGTTTCACCTTTCATGAATGGAAGGCGGGGAGAGTGTCATAATCTCCCCTGTAGTTGTGCCGCGGCGTCGTTATCGGCGCCAGGCGAATACCATACCACCTGTCCATGCAGTGTGTCACGTCAAGTCATTCAGTGACTGTGTTTGTCTCACATGTGTTAGGTCACACGAGCCTTAATTACTGTTAAATGTAAGAACCTGACAAGAAAGCTGAAACATATCAAGAGGCAAATGAGAAGAATGCATGTTGATATCATGGATTTTGTGACAGAAGACAGACAGGCGCAGGAGAAATGTATTCTAACGAAACTGAAATAATTTACATAAGAGGGCGCTGCTATCTGTGGCCAAGGGATATGCGTTTTGATAATTCCCCTACACACTAAGATGGTAAGAACGTAATGGAAAATTACAGAGTGTAAACATTGATAATAAAACACAAAAAGCTCAAACATCCTGTTGTTGATTGAATCGTCATATAAAGGACATGCAACTATTTCAGGGCGGCATAAACATGAACGGGGTGTAAATATAACCCTGGACAGAGAAGGCGTAAACGGATATGTGTCAATAGTAGATTGTGTTCTGTTGGTCAGATAAAGGAACAAAACAGTAGATATTAATATAATACAATTCAATGCTTTAACTACGAATAGAATACACGAGTAAAGTGATTACATATATGAACAAAACTAACTTCCTTGGAGCAAGATGGCGGTACATTTTTTCGTCCCTTAGAATACAACGTGTTTGTGCCTAAATGTTTGTAGGTTAAGTGTATTTTTCGAGGTGGAATTAGAGTTCGGACCGTGCGACGGAGTTCGTGTACGCACGCTCGGACTCTCTTCGGTATATCATCAGCGCCAGTGGCAATACTTAAGCCAAACATGACGACTAGTCGACGACTGACAAGGACACAGCGTGGTAAAAGAGCAGGCGCACGCAGAAGGCGGTTAAAATGTTACATATTGGGCATCGGACAAGTTCGAGTACTGTACTGGAACTGTGCATCATTTAGTCAACGCCGACCCATTCTTGAAAAACTACTCTTCGGAAACGATATTGTGGGCTTACAAGAAATACAGATCGGCGTCGGAACAGTCAATGTTGGGGGATTTCAGAACTTCTTTAACAGGCGGCACCTCGGACAGGCTATTCTGGTCCGCGACAACATAATGGTATCTGAGATCGATATGTCCGCCTGGAACAATGATGCACTGCAAGTGCAGGCATTAAGAATAATTACGCCAGTGAAGCTTGTAATCGTGAACGTTTATGCGCGTAATAGAAAGGTCGACGTGCGACAATGGAAGAGTTTGTTCGATATGAATGAAAGGCATATCATCTACCTTGGGGACTTCAATGCCAGAGGCAGTCAATGGGGGAATAGCATCACCAATAGACAGGGAGAATATATGGAGGACGCCGTGGCATCTGTTGCTCTAGTCTGCCTGAGTGATGGAAAGGTCACTAGAATAGCCACTCGACCAGGTGATTCTGACAGCGTCATAGACTTGGCCCTGGTGTCGCCCACCATCGCATCAAAGTGCCGGAGGGGCACACTGGGATACCACGATAGTGACCACTACCCTTGTGTCTTCCTGATCGAGAAAGACAGGGCGAGGAGTCAAGGAAACAAGACAAATGCCTTCCCGTATGACAACACTGGTCAAGACGCTATAAGCAAGATCAGCAGAGAAGAAAACTAACTCCCTCCTGCAGGAGACAAGAAAGATGGTTGCAACCACCATGGTGGAATGGAGAGGTCGAGAAGGCATGGCTGGGAAAGAGGCAGGCTGTCAAAGACTGGCAAAAAGCCAGAAAGGCTAACATCCCACAGGGTGAGTTGGCGAACCTGAAGCCTGAGGTCCATGAGACGTTGACTTTATTCAAATCCTGCGCCATACAGGCCAAGGCCAAGAAATGAGACGAGTTCTGCATGAAGGTGTGCTCCGAGCGATCTCTTACGACATTCTGGCGCCTCAATAAGAGTATGATCGGTTCTGCACAACGTAGGGGTATTCCAGACTTTGAAAGCACATACCTCACATGGAAAAAAGTCGGATGCGGATAAAGGTAAGGCACGTCTTGCACGCTATATAGAGCAGACTGACCAGAAAGACGAACCAGACAGAGTACCACAACGACACTCTCTCAGCTGTGCAAGGAGGTCGATACAGACGAAGAATGCATAATCACAGCTGAGACAATACGTGCAATGCCCAGACGGCATCCGATATGGTGACCTAGTGGTGATGTCAGATGAAGATATGGAAGAATTGGCCAGGGAATTCAACACCAGTATCCAGAAGGGTAAGATCAAAGAGGAATGGCTATACAGCTATTTGCTGCCGCTGCCAAAACCGAACAAAGACCATTCCAAGATAAGCGGCTACAGAATCATTACGATGCAGAACACTGCTGGCAAGCTACTGGAGAAAATTGTAGCACGCAGACTTGCTTGTGACTTGGAACAACTCGGCTGCTTCCCGCCCACACTTGGAGGATACAGATGTAACAAAGAGTCATGGCTGAATGCGACAGTCTTTGCTCAAGATGTTTACGAAGGATTTCAGGTCAGAGAAGAGACATGTGCGGCCGCCATAGACTTAGAGGACGCATACAATAGAGTACCTTTAGAGCACTTGATGCAAACCCTCCTCAGACTGAAAGTGCACCCTCACCTTGTACGATGGATAGCTGCAGTACTGCTCCAAAGGAAGGTGGTGCTAAGATGCGAGAGTTGGTCTTCTGAGCCGATAACGATATGTCCATGATTGCCGCAGCGTTCACCACTGTCATCAGTACTATTCAACGTGTATACGGTGCCGATCACTGAACAACAGTTGGACGGGAGGGGTAGGACTCTGTCATTTGCTGACGACATTCTAGTGTATTGACAGGGTCGAGATAGACAGGCGGTTGCCACTGATATGCAGGGCGAACTAGATCGAATTTCCTCATGGTGTTCTGATGCCAGGCCCTTGTCACCCTGCAAAGGCATCGGTTACATGGTTCTCCCTAAACAACCATATTGTGAACACAGACCTGCCGGCAGTAAGAATGATGGGAGCATTTTGAGTAGAACCCAGTCAATGACATATCTTGGCGTGAGGCTTTGATCGTAGCCTGTCTTCAGAGATCATGTCGATTATGTCATAACGAAATGCTCGAAAAGGTTTGTCAGCAATGAGAGTCATGGCAACTGCCAATATCGAGCAAAGACTGTTAATACTTCTGTTCCAGGGACTGGTGCTTTCACGCAGCGAGTATGCCCTGGCCATCCTCACTGTCAGCCCTACACAGATTGGAAGACTTGAAAAGGTACAAAACGAAGCCACGCGCATCATTTTGGGCTGCACGAGAGACACCAGCTGTGTAGCAATGAGATACCTCCTTGACTTCCCGACAATGGAACACAGGATCAAGATCTGGAGAGCTCGTGCATACTTCAAAATAAGTGCAGATGAGCAGCACCCTCTGCATGACGCTATATTCAGAGAAAAGGGTGATCAGGCTAAAGAGGGGCAAATCATGGATGGGTCGGGCGGAAGATGTCGTCAGACAGGTCTGCAGTCTTACCAGTATCAACCCCGGCAATGAATGGGTGCCGGTGCCTTCCAGCTTTTAAGTGCACTTTCTCCTGCATTATCACACTCGACAGACGGTGCAGAGAGCAGAACCCTGCCGCTGTCAATGCAGAGGTTAACGCGCTCATCTATGAACACTCAGATAGCCCCGAAGTGCTCATCTATACAGATGGATCTGTTGTAAAGCAGCAGAGAAGTGCGTGGGCATTTACAGCCCGTTCAGCGGGCCGAACCGTTCAAGAATCCAGTGGTGCCCACTCTATGACCACGAGCAGCATGACGATGGAGGTGATGGCAGTTACACAGGCTTTCATATGGCTGGAATCACAGCATTATACCAACGTGTGTGTACTAAGTGATTCAATGAGCATGATTCGGAAGGTCGAAGCTGGATCTGTACGTAGACAGTGGACTGAGTCGCTGCGGAAGTCTGTTGTCCGTAAAGTCACCTTCATCTTCGTCCCGGGACATGCGGGAGTCGAGGGAAATGAACGAGCTGATAAACTGGCTGGCTCTGCACCCCCTGTAGATGGCCAGCCCATGGATCGTGCCGATGTTATTAACGTCCTTAAAGATATGTCGAGAACAGAGGACTTTGACGTCAGTGAATCCACATCGCTGTCCAGGATGAAAGACCTTGGGAGTAAGAATCGGCACAGCCAGACGCGAGAGGTACATCGGGAAAACAAAGCGCCTCGTCAACCAACACAGAACTGGCACTATTAGCCACCGGACGCTGATGCATATGCTGGGGGGGGGGGGAGGATCTGAGCACCTAAAGACATGTCCGGAGTGCAATGAAGATACCACAACTGATAACTGATAACTGATATGAACAAAAATAACATAGCTATAGAACAATGTAAAACTATGAAATAACTATAGTATCAGAATATTTCAATGTAAAATTTGGAGGGGAAGGAGACAAAGATTTTACTGGTGGATATGGCCTTCTAGAGAGAAATGAGAGAGAGGGGCAAAAACGAGTATTATATGCAAGGGCACACCATATGATAATCTATCCATCATGTGCCATGCCGGTAAGCGTGGGCGGTCATGTTATGTCATCTCACTCGATCACCAGAATCGTGGATCAGCTCCGTGTTTCTGTCTCGACCATGCCACAAGGCCAAGCCATCCAGGTACTTGCTTCTAGGTCTTCCCCTTGGTCTGTTCCCCTCGATCTTGCCAGTTGTCACCAAGTTCTCCAATCCATTTCTTCTCATAACATGCCCAAAAAATTGTGACTGTCTACGTCTAATGTCTCTAATCAGTTTATTATATGATAATAGGAAGCATCATTATTCAACAACATACTACACGCCTTTGGACATCGGTTGTGCAGGAAACACTTTGTATAATGGAAATGATTACGAACTAATAATCAATCGGCTTTGAAATAGCTTACTTTTAGTAAACACAAGACCAGGAGCAGATTATAAAAGCAAAAAAGCACCAGTAATATGGAAACTTAGAAAAAAACCAAGAAAGTAAAGAGAGCTCAAAGAAATATCAAGTTAGATTTGGCTATCCATGCATCCATCATGTGCCATGCCGACAAGTGTGGGCGTTCATGTTTTTCCATCTCACTCGATCACCAGAGTCGTGGATCAGCTCCGTGTTCCTGTCACAACCATACCATGGGGCCAAGCCATCCAGATATTTTACTCCTCGGTCTTCCCCTTGGTCTATTCCCTTCGATCTTGCCAGTTGTCACACAGTTCTCCAAGTCATTTCTTCGCATAACATGTCCAACAATTTTGACTATCTACGTCAAATAACTGTAATCAGTTTACGATCTTCATTTGTTTCTTGAAGAACCTGTTCATTGGTTTTTCTGTCTGTCCTTGGTATTCTTTGCATTTTCCTCAGAAACCACATTTCCACAGTCATCAGATGTTTTTCAGCTTGATTGTTCATTGTTCACGCTTCACATCCATACAAACGTACAGGTTCTATGTAGCACCTCAACACTCTTTTTTTCTAGTTTGTTGTGATGTCTTTTTATTGGTCAGTATGTTTTTCATCTTGCAAATGCCTACCTTCGCAATGGCAATTCTTGTTCTAATCTCTTCAAGGCATCTCCCGTCAGATGTTATGATTGTTCCGAGATAACAGTACCGATTAACTTGCTTATGAATATGCCCGTTTACTCGTATATCACATTGTGGTATTGTCTTCTTCCCTGTGACGACCATAATTTGTGTCTTCTTACTATTAAATTCTAACCCTAGTTCTCTCACTGTGTGCAACAACTGCATCTACTAAATGTCGCAGATCCTGTTCATTGTCTGCAATCAAGACTGTATCATCTGCATATCTAATGTTATAGATTTGGTAATACATGCATCAAATCAGGAACTGAATGTTAAAGCGCCATTACTTTACAGCTTACATGCAATGCTATAGAGAAAATAGGCAGTGTAGGCAAACAATGAGAAATGCTAAAGGAATCAATACAATAAACATCTAAGAATTAATACCAAAAGCGAAAGCAGAACTGGTGCACATTAAAAAGGAAAATTAAACGACATTAAAATAAATATAAAATAGCGCATAGTGAAATTGTAAGAACATTTAAGGCAGCGAGGGAACCCAGTCAAAATAATAAAGCCAAGCATAATAAAGAACGAGAAGACACAGACTTAAGGTGCAGACAGATACAGGAATCATCGAACGTTAGAAATATTACAGCAAGTAGGCTTTTGAAAAGAAAATAAGGTAAACTGTTAATGGATAAATAAAAAATCATTGAAAGATAGGCGGAATGATTTGTAAAAGTGTTATATTATATTTATGGTAGATAAGAAACAAACATATCCAAACATATATATATATATATATATATATATATATATATATATATATATATATATATATATATATATATATATATATATACATATACATATCTCGTATATATGACGACATAAATAGGTGTACCGACAATGAGCTAGAGAAACTAGCAGACATGTACAACAACAGTATAGGGAGTGCTAGCATCAAGGAGGAATGGTTACACAGCTATCTGATTCCCTTGCCGAAGCCTGACAAAGACCACAAGAAAATTCAGGGATATCGAATTATAACCATGCAGAATACAATAGGCAAGCTGCTGGAGAAGGTAATTGCCAGGAAAATATCAAGCCAACTAGAGAGGCAAGGTGTTTTCCCACCTACCCTGGGTGGGTACCGTCCAAAAAGAGAAACCTGGACCAATGCAGCAGTCTTTGCCCACGATGTCTATGAAGGTTTCCACTCAGGCACTGAAACCGGTGCTGCAGCGATTGATCTTGAGGACGCATACAACAGAGTACCACTGGATCTTTTAATGTTTCAGCTTCTTGAACTAAACGTAAGTCCATTCCTCCTTAGTTGGATCGCTGCAGCTCTCTTCCAACGGAAAGTAGTTTTTAGATGTGGCAGTTGGACTTCGGAACCAACAACAATATATCCTGGCCTACCACAGGGATCACCATTATCTCCGGTACTGTTCAACGCCTACACAGTGAGAATCACCAGTGAGCAGATCACTGGACCTGGCAGGACATTGTCATATGCCGATGATGTTTTAGTGTATCGTCAGGGTAAGGATAGAGAGGAGGTTGCTGTGGAACTACAAACCGAACTCAATCGCATAAGTACTTGGTGTGATGAAGCTGGGGCAATGGTCAACCCAACAAAGGCAACAGTGACTTGGTTCTCGTTGAATAATCATATTGTCAACAATCCAACACCAACTGTAATGCTGTGTTCAGAGACGGTGGAAAGAACGCAGGCAATGAATTACCTGGGGATACGGTTTGATCGAAGCCTTGCTTATAATGTGCACATAGACCAGGTGATAACAAAGGCCAAGCGGGGTTTGGCAGCGATGCGGGTGATGGCGGCAGCAAACTGTGAGCAGCGCCATCTATGTCTTCTGTACGAGGGGCTGGTCATGTCTGTTTTGGAGTATGCAATGGCAATCCTGACTGTCAGCCATAAGCAGATAGAAAGGATGGAAAGGATACAGAATGAAGCTATGCGCATTATTCTTGGATGTACAAGAGATACAGCATGCAGGGCGATGCGCTACCTTCTTGATTTTCCAACCATTGAAGAGAGAATGCAAGTTTGCAGGGCACGTGCCTACCTCAGAATTAACGCAAACACACAGCATCCACTGCATAGTGAAATTAGGAAGGTGAAGGGCAGCAGGTTAAAAAGAGGACGGTCGTGGATGGGTCAAGCCGAGGACATTCTTCAACAGGTGTGTTCACTTGAGGACTTAGAACCTGGCGAGGAGTGGGTGCAAGTGCCAACAGACTTCTGCACATCCTTTTCAGTTTGCATCCAACTAGATAGAAAATGCAGACAAGAAAATCCGGCTGCTGTTGAGGCTGAAGTACAAGCGTTGATTTTCGAGAATTCGCTAGACAGTGACGCGGTCATCTACACAGATGGGTCGGTCGTCCGACATGTGAGAAGCTCATGGGCCTTTACAGCTCGGGCCGGAGGGAGAATTGTGAAGGAGGACTCTGGTGCTTTCACTGAAACCACAAGTAGCCTGACCATGGAAGTCATGGCAGTAAGTAAAGCAATAACATGGCTCGAGACACAGACATTCACTAGGGCTTGTTTCCTTAGCGACTCAATGAACATGATCAAGAGGATAGAGGAGGGGTCGATCCGAAGAGAATGGTTGCTGCCTCTGAAGCGGTCTCGGCTGGCAAAGATTAGTTTCATCTTCGTGCCAGGGCATGCGGGAGTACAAGGAAATGAGCGGGCTGACAAGCTCGCAGGTGAGGCTACTGTTGAGGGCGGACGCGCCATGGACCAGGCTGACATTCTGAATGCTCTACGAGAAGTGAGACTTTTGCAAGAACCAAGTGATGACTGTGAATCTACAACAATGGCCAGACTGCGAGAGCAGCAAATTAAAAGAGGGGTGGCCAAACAAGAACACTACGCAGGAAGCCAAAGAAGATTGATAAACCAACACAGAACTGGCGTCGTTAGCCGCTACACGCTGCGGGATTTGCTGAGGAGGGGATCCGAGCACTTATGGACTGAATGGTCCGATGTGCAACGAGGATGATCTGTCGACTAACTAACTAACTAACTAAGAAACAAACAATTACAATCTATGTGAAGGACCACCATTTATGAAAGT
>JACEFZ010028441.1:220000-287500 GCA_014155875.1 Cepaea nemoralis | reverse complement strand
ATTGAACAACTCTTCATCCATGGGGCAGTTAATGTCTATTCCAACGTCATTGTTCTCGGAGATATTCGTCAGCATAGCTGAAAACATGAGGCTGAACAGTGTTGGTGCCAGAACACACCCTTGCTTCACTCCATTGGTGAAAGGATACTACTCTGACAGTTCACCATTTTCCTGTACTTTTGCCTGCATATCATAATGAAATAGCTGCATTATTTGGACAAACTTTCTTGGACAGCCATATTTCGTCATAATCTTCCAGTCCTTCTCTGCTGACTGTATCAAAGGCCTTGGTAAGGCCAATGAAACGGGAGAAGAATTAGGAGTGCTGTTATTGACATTTTTTCTTGCAGCTGCCTTGCAGTGAAAATCATGTCAACAGTCCCTCGTTCTTTTCTGAAGCAACATTAACTCTCAGGAAGAAGACCTTGATCGAGATGGGCCTTGAGGCGACTGAGAAGAATTCTGGCGAGTATCTTCCCTGCAGTTAAAAGCAAGGAGCTACCTCGGTGATTGTCACAGGATTGGCGGTCTCCTTTACGTTTGTAAAAGTTGACCATCGACGCCTCCTTGAAATCTTGTGGCATGGTCTCGTTCACCCATATGTTTGTGAAGACATGGTGAAGCTGCTCTATTAGGACCGGCCCACCTGCCTTGTATATCTCTGCTGGGATGGAGTCAGAACGGCGCCTTACCGCTGGAATGTTGCTGGACGGCTTTATTTAGTTCCACTATGGTTGGCAGGTCATCAAATGTATCATTAGTGGGAACTTGAGGAAGGCAGTTGATGGTTTCATCATCGAAGAAGGAAGTTACATTTAAGTTGTTGCTGAAATACCCTGCCCAGCGCTGAAGGATTTCATTCTTATTGGTGACCAATGTTCCCCCATCTGCACTGAGGAGGGGAACTATGCCTGGTGATGTAGGACCATAGACCGCTTTCAGTGAGTAGTAATCGTTTTACATATCATGTCTGTCAGCAAAGCCTTGAATTTCATCAGCCTTGTTGCTTAGCCAGGAGTCCCGCATGTGCCGAAGTTTCTGCTGCACTACTCTGCATGTTATTGAAGACACCTTTATTTTTTTATTGTTGACTTCGGGTCATTCAAATATGTTTTGAGAAGATGATTCTCGGCCAGAAATTGGTTGATGTCTTCAGAATTGTCATCAAACCAGTGTTTATGCTTTCGGGGGGCTTGTGGCTGGACCCAGAATCTCCATAGTAGTGTTGTAAATTATGTCCTTTAGGGCTCTCCACTCTGTTTCCGCATCCTGTCTAGCTGCAGCACTGGGCTTGATTGATTGATTGATTGATTGATTGATTTAGGAACAGACATCACAGCATTCAGGGCATTCCCATACGCGCTCCGTTCCCATCCTCAGCAGCCAGCGAAGAGTTCCAACACCAATAGTTCTAGTAGCAATCTGATTACATGTCTGTCTCGCCTTTCCTCTGAGAGTCCAGCGTCGGCCAGATCCCCTCGTTACTCCTCGCTGCCTCATTCTTGCCAGACTATGGTGATCCATTTGCTCCTCCGAGTTGTACACGTGCTCCCACAAGGCCGCAACCACGTCTGCCTTGTCATGTATCAATACTCCACCAAGGTTTGCCGAGCCAGCCAATCTGTCGGCCTGTTCATTCCACAGCACACTGGGCATGCCCCGGAGAAAAGATCCAGTGATGACTGCCACCCATGACCTCCGAAGCGAATCAAACCACTCTGCACGAAGCCTGTCTGTCCTCACCCTCCTCAGCACGCTGTCTGAGTCAGTTACAATTACGATGTGTGTATGTATCGTGTACTCATTCCAGCGGAAAGCTGCACTGACCGCCTCCACCGCTATTCTTAAGCTAGATGTTGTGGTATCATACGTCAGGCTCTCTTGCACCAAACGTCGACCATTAGCTTTTGCTAAGAATCCCCAGGCACTTCTCCTACCTCTCAACACCGAACCATCTGTGTAGATAATCACATCACCAGTTCGAGCCAGGGTTGCCACTTTTTTTGGACCAAAAGTATCTAGAAACGGCCCAAACAACATCCATAAATATCTAGATTTTGTTGGAAAGTATCTAGGAAAAATATCCAGATTGAGAAAGTAAGAAATTACGTATGTATTGATGTGACTGCGGCTCTCCCTGGCGAAAAGTTTACGGCTGTCACCGTAATCCCGTATATTCTCGTGAGTAACGCAGCTGCACCAGAACCGACAGCGGTTCGAGCCGCGCTGGTAACTTACAGGGGTATGTGAGCCGGTCGCTAAGAAAGCAATGGCAAACTACTGAGCGTAATCTTGCCTTGTACATCAACAGCAGCTGAAAAATTCTGATGTTGACTGCACCATCCTGTAAGGGATATGCAACATTAAAAAGAAAATTGATGTGACTTACCTATAGAATCATGTCCTCATCTTCACTGATGCCTGTCTCACAAGATGCACTTAGCTTGGATGATGAAGTTGAAGCTTCAGATTCAAAATGACTCTGGTATGCTTTAGTTGTTCCAATTTCTTTTATTACACGATCATGGAGCTGATAAGTTGAACAACATTGTCCTGCTCTTATCAGGCCAAATCTTATTGTCAATATAGCATTTAAGAGAGAGATCAAGTTTCATCTTGTTTCTTAGTTTACATTTTGTATAATTCACAGTACTGAAAACTCTTTCCGCATCAGCATTTGAATTGGGTAGTATCATGGCAGACATCGCACATTCAAAGAGCTCACAGAATGGACTGTTATCTGAGACATCTTTAAATTGTCTTACTTCACTCCAAAAAGCTTCAGTTTCTGTTTTGTTTGTCCAGTCAACCAAATTTATTTTGGTTAACAGATATTCTGCTTCCGCCACACTATTATCAGTAGCCCCTAAAAATTTAATAACTTGACAATATTTAGGTATGTCCTTTACTGGCTGAGATATGTTGTTAAAAGAAAAGAGTGAAATATTTTTCAATACATCTAAATTTTTAAGAAGTCTCTGCTTCAGTTGATCGAATAATGAGACAAGAAATTCTTGACAGCGCTTTCTTAAGTTGTTCTCTTCATTTTCTGTTAACAGTCTTTTTGTTTTTAAACCATCAATTTTTGATTCGATTTGGCTTGGGAGCCAAATAGCAGAGAACTTTGCCAGATTGTTGAGCGTTGACCCAAGTCAGTTCAAAGTTTAAATAATGGCAGTTACCATAATTTACGCGCGTCCAGACCAAACATAAAATGGGTAAATGACACTGAAAGAAAAGTAAAATCTAGAAAGTATTCAACATATCCGACTCCAAACGAAAAGTAACTAGAATTGCATCCAGCATCCAAACGTCAGAAAACGGTATTCAGACGCCCTCAAAAACCTCTAGATCTGAATATAAAATATCTAGAATGGCAACTATGGTTCGAGCATTATCCTGAATTAGTTGCTGAATTTCCACTTCCGTGGCCCCTGCTGGCCACTCCCTGCACTCCCGGCTTAATGTGATTATAACTCTACACAAGTCTGACTGCTCCGCTGGCACTCTGACCTACTCCTCTCCTTGCCTAATTTTCTCCAAGATGCACACCTGTTTGATCGTATCCTCCGCCTGAGCCATCCATGATTTCCATCTTATCAGTCTCTGACCCTTATCTGCTTCAAGCGCCTAATGCAACAGGTGATGCAGCTGGGCTTGAGGTGGTCTTCCAGCATATTTTCAACCGACAGCTGCATTCATTTGCTGTTAGGCGGGTAACACATTTTTTTTTTTTTTTTGCATCTCTACCCCTTGAGGACGCCGTATTGGTTTGATGTGTATGTTTATTTTCGAGATAATGAGACAATGGTCTGTCCGACATTCAGCACCACACATGTATTTTGTCACCCGAACGTCTTGTCTGCCGATCCTCCTGACGATGGCACAGTCAATGAGGTGCCAGTGTATCGAGCGAGGGTGCACCCACGATGTCCTATTTCTCGAGGGAAGACGGTAAAATGTGTTGGTGGTCAGGAGATCATGTTCGGCGCAGGTCTAAAGGAGGAGGTGCTCATTGCTGTAACAATTTCCGTCTCCGTACTTTCCAATGATGCCACTCTAAGAGGCAGTGTCCTTGCCTACTCTGTCATTGAAGTCCCAATGAGTATAAGTTTGTCTCCTTTGGGAACAGATGTTAATACGTTGTGCAGGTTCTCATAGAACTTGTGTTTGACGCCATCTGCATTGGTAAATGTTGGTCATAGACACTCAAGATGGTTGCATGCTTCTTTCGTTTCAGCAGGGTTAACTTAATGGTCATACGCCAGCCATTTACAGACTTCGGAAATTCAGCTAGTTTGCCAACCAGGGCCGACTTAATGGCAAATCCCACACCGGACTGGCGTCTTTCCTCACTTTTCCTTCCATTTTAGAAGAATGTGTAGCCGGCACCTACTTCACAGATTTGGCCTTCTTCTGCAAGTTGTGTCTCGCTCAAGGCTGTAATGTCGAAGCTGTACCTGCCCAACTATCTCCCAATCAGTGCTGTTCGTCTCTCTGGACCCGACGCGCCATCCCTATCAAGCAGGGTGCGTACATTCTAGGTTCCCATTGTCAAGGGAATAGGGTTTGCTCTTTTAGCTTTACCTGTTTTTACTTTGTGTGTATGTCGACCGCAGTTTAGAGTACCCACAAACAGCGGATAGCTCGTTAGGTAATGATAGAGCAGACAATGTTTGGGGCATATTTTCTAGCTCCTTCCTCATGCTGTAGAGTGAGCAGTGCCCTATAGAGGACTGCTCAGTCGCTCAGGGGGCTGCCGAATCCCACTGCTTCTCCGGTCAGTAGAAGACGACCATATGGCAAGACCCGTTTGTGTGCAGTTCTGCGACTACGGCTGCCAGTGTATCCACGCCTGCCGCTTCGCCGCTCACCCACAGGGCTTGAAGGTGATATATGAAGATGGATGAAGAATGACTTGCGTGATGAACTGGATGCATATATTTTCTAAGTGAGAAAGAGCTGCGCAATTCATCGACCTTACTCTCTCGCCTGAGTCCATCTCCAGTGGCAAGACAAGTCTTGAGACGAATAAAGGCGCAGTGAATGGCCAGGGCGCTCTACGTGCCTTTCCGTGCTCATTACGTTCCTCAACGCTTTTGCAGGTAAACATCGTCTTGCGAGTTGAATCAACAATGATTTCTTCCGCGCAATCTGCCGAGCTCAGTCTTCACATGCAGGGCAGGCATACTCTAGTTCACAGCTTGGTTTGACAGCAAATCGGCTACCCCTGCCTGGTTTAGCCAGCCTCTTACAGCTGTTGCCCGGGGGGTTGCCGCTGTCGCATGATGACAGCTACTAGAAGCCACATGCGTGAGCTGGGTGTCAGGCTTGGACCAGTGGGGGATGGGTCCTGAAAAGGACATGAGAGTCGTCCTTATCAAAGGTACTACCAATGCCTGACACCCCGTACCCCCACCTAGAAAGTATAATATCATTTAACGCCAAATCATCACACGAGATCAAAAATAGATGCAAAAAGGCAAACCAACTCATTGGATAAATGGCACCAATACTAAAGAATAAACATATATCAATAGTTACCAAGAAAGCACTTTACAACACAATCTTCCTACCAACTCTATGCTACCAATGCCAAACCTGGACAATGACAGACAAAGATAAAAGAACAGTCATAACAACAGAAATAAGATTCATGAGAAGAATACTAAATGTATCAAGGAGAGATATTATCAGAAATGAAGAAAACAGAACTAAAGTGGGGGTTTGAGCAGCGCTAGATTTTATTATAAGGCAGCAAGTCAAATGGATTGGCGATGCAACGAGGTTTCCAATTAACAGTATACCTTAACAAGCAATGATTTACCGATCAGGTGGAAGAAGAGGAAGTGGCCGATCACGCAAACGATGAACGGAGGGAATAGCACAGTACGTGGATATAACGATACATAAATCCCATAAACAGGCACTCTCCCGATGTTTATACTTCACCTCGACAAAGCAAGATACAAGAGCAACCTGATGAGATGAGATGAGATGAGATGATTACGTTTTATTCCGCAGAAATACCCTGCCCGTATTTTATGTCATCCTGTTGAGTCTAACGTTGTGAAACTCAGCCATGAAAACCCGCCATTCTTGATTCTCAGTCCGAACTATGGCAGGAGTGATTACCCTAAAAGCTGCTCTTTAGTACTGCAGTCTGGAGCTAAGCCCTTGGTTTTAACATTTAATTTTAAGTAAGTTCTCAAGTGTCTGATCAATTTGATTTGTATTGTCTTGTGCCTGTCCGATTGTCAGCTGCATGCATGCTTTCATGTATGACTGATGACTGTCTGCATCTCCTTATACCTGCTTGAAAAGGACCAAACACACCTATGCTCTCAAGCTAATTCTTGTGTATGTATTGATGGCAGAGAAATGCAATATTTAATTCAAGGGAATCAATTGTGGAAACGATGAAGATGGTCAAATAACACATGTATTGCATTAAGGGCATCTATTGTTGGGAAAGTGAAGATAGATACACGACACAATAGGTGACTCACAGACACCTATATTTAACAAAATAAAGTTGCACACATGCATATTTATGATCTCAGGGGTATTTATTGCGAAAGCAATAGTGATTGACAAATGACACGTATAGTAATTGAAGAGCATCTGTTGTTGAGATTTTGATATGGACAAACGTCACAAATATTAACTTCGCGGCATACATTTGCAGTCATAAAGGGCATAAAAACGAAATTAAGGACATATAGTTTGGAAGCAATGAAGACGAGCACCCAACTCATCTGCTCAAGAACATCAACGGCGGATGCACTGAAGTTGAAAAAACGACACACAAAGGATTGTAAGGACGTCGGAGGATGTAGTGGGGAATTATGGTTTAGTGACAAGAAATGAAAGAGGGGATAAGCTTATAGAATGGGCAAATATCAATGATATTATAATTGGAAACACGTGGTTTAAACACCATAAAAGACGACAATACACATGGAGAAGCCCTGATCAGAAAATACGCAACCAAATTGACTACATACTAATTAATAAAAGATTTAGAAATGCTCTAATTAATGTAAAAACAATGCCTGGTGCGACTGTAATAGTGATCATGTACCACTATGTGTAAAAATAAAACTAAGATTAAAGAGAGGGGAAAAATGGTTAGGAACATGAGACTTAATAGAGAGGTTCTGAAAGTAGATAAAGAAATTCAAGAACAATACATAGTGACTGTGAAAAATAGGTACAATGAAATAGCTAAAATACAGAGTATAAATGAACAATGGGAAATGTTAAGGGACTACATTCATCAAACTAGCAAAGAAATATTACCGGAGAGAAGTCAAATAGCTAAGAAAAAAAATGGATGAATGAAGAAATCTTAATGCTGATGGACAAAAGAAAACAGAGTAAAAATGACAAACAAGTATACGCTAAGATAAATAAAGAAATAAAAGATAAATGTTGGAAGGCAAAAGAAAGTTGGTTAAATGAGCAGTGCAAAAAAAATGTAATTAAATGCCATTAAAGATATCAAAAATATGCACAGACAAAGCAGTGAGCTCACGGGAAGAAAAATAAGAATAAATACAGGGTGTTTGAAATCAAAAACAGGAAAGATATTATTGGAGGAAGGTGCTATAATGACGAGGTGGAATGAGTATATCAGAGAATTATATGATGGGGAAAGGGAAGAATTAACAGAAGAAAGTAACTTAGAAGGTTCACCTATTCTAAAAGATGAAGTCGCTGACGCTATGAAATAAATGAAGAAAGGAAAAACAGCTGGACCAGACGAAATTACAATAGAAGAATTAGAAGTATTGGGAGAATTTGAAGTAGATATATTAACCAAAATGTTAAATGATATTAACAGCAGTTGATATTTACCCAGTGATATGCTGAAATTTGTATTTATAGCTATACCAAAAAGACCAGGAGCAATTGAATGTGAAGATTTTCGTACAATTAACCTCATAAATCATATCACTAAGCTTCTGTTCAGAATCATAATGAGAAGAACCAGAATGAAAATAAAAATGGAAATTAGTGAAGAACTGTATTGATTTGTGGAGGGTAAGGGCACAATTAATGTAATATATACATTACGGACACAAATAGAAAGGTCAATAGAGAAACAGAAAGACATATATGTATGCTTCATAGATTATACTAAGGCATTTGATAAAGTAAAACATGATGAGCCGAATAAATGGTGGAAGATATCAACATTGATGGGAAAGATTTAAGAATAATAAAGAATAATTATTGGAACCAAGTTGCAGCAATTAAAATTGGAAATAAAGAGGGTAGTTACGAACACACAAAGCTAGGAGTACGACAGGGATGTGTCTTGTCACCAGATCTCTTCTACTTATATAGCGAAGTAGTAATAATAGTGAACACAGTGAACAACTAGGGTTAGAATTAAATTGTAAAAAGACACAGATTATGGTCATCACTAGGAAGGACGAAATACCACAATGTAATATACAAGTAAATGGGAATATTCTTCAACAAGTGAGCAGGTACAATTATCTCGGAACAGTAATAACATCTGATGGGAGATGCCTTGAAGAGATTAGAACAAGAATCGCCATGGCAAAAGTAGCCTTTAGCAAGATGAAAAACATATTGACCAATAAAAAGATGTCAATTGAAACGAGAAAAAGAGTGTTGAGATGCTACATTGAACCTGTACTTTTATATGGATGTGAAGCGTGGACAATGAGCAGTCAGGCTGAAAAAACATCTGATGGCTGTAGAGATGTGGTTTCTGAGGAAAATGCAAAGAATACCATGGACAGCCAGAAAGACCAATGAACAAGTCCTTCAAGAAACAAATGAAGATCGTAAATTGATTAGAGAAATTAGACGTAGACAGTCAAAATTTTTTGGGCATGTTATGAGAAGAAATGGATTGGAGAATTTGGTGACAACTGGTAAGTGGACCAAGGGGAAGACCTAGAAGCAAGTACCTGGATGGCTTGGCCTTGTGGCATGGTCGAGACAGAAACACGGAGCTGATCCACGACTCTGGTGATCTAGTGAGATGGCAGAACATGACCGCCCACGCTTACCGGCATGGCACATGATGGATGGATGGAGTAATGAGAGAGATCAAAGAGATGGCAGGAATACTAGTTGGTGGTTATAATATAAATAATATACGCTATGCAGACGACACAGTATTGGTGGCAGATAAATCAACAAACCTACAATAATTGTTGGACACTGTAGTAACAAGGAGTGCAAGGAAAGGACTCTACTTGAATATCAAGAAAACGGTAATAATGGTGATATAAAAGAAAATGGTGACACCAAAATGTGACATAGAAATAGAAGGAAACATTCTTAACCAAGAGGATAATTTTAGATACCTAAGGATATTTATAACATCAGATGGATGATGTACAACAGAGATGACGAGCAGAATAGGGCAAGCAAAGGCCGCATTTCAGAAAATGAAAAGTATCTTGTGCAATAGGTCACTATCACTGAGTGTAAGAAGGAGAGTGCTGAAATGCTATGTAGAACCGGTTTCGCTGTATGGCAGTGAATCTTAGAATGTAAATGAACAAATTAAGAAGAAATTAGAAGCAACAGAGATGTGGTTCCTGAGACGAATGTTGCGAATTCCTTGGACAACCAGAGTAACTAACAACGACTGCCTGAAACAGGCTAATGAAATTAGAACACTATTTACAACAATAAGAAAGAGACAAACAGCTTTCTTTGGTCATGTAATGAGAAGAGAGGCATTGGAGAACATCGTGACAGATGGAAATATCCAAGAGAAATGATGCTGGATGGATTGAGGCGGTGGCACGGAGGAATATCAGCAGCAGAGTTGATCTAGAAAACCAAAGACTGAGGTCTGTTGAGAGCCATGAACACCTACGCCAGCTGGCAGGGCACTTGATGATGATGATGATGATGTGGCCAGAGTTTTTAACCGTTCCTTCTCTTGAAATTACCATAAATTCTGTCTTATCTTGGTTGATAACCAGCCCCATTTATTGAGCTTTTTCCTTTAAGTGAGTCAATATTTCTGATGTCTTTTGTTCATTTTCCCATATAATATCTATATCATCTGCATAACCAAGCTGCCTGAATGTTCCTCCAATAGCACATTCCTCCTTTACCTTTACCTTCCTTACAACTTTCTCTAGAGCCAGATTGAAAAGGAGCGGCGACAGTGCATCACCCTGTTTCAAGCCAGATGTTATTTTGAAAGGGTCTGATTTCCTGCCTTTATATGTTACTATATTAAAAGTATCTTCCATGCATAGTCTGGTCATGTTGATTATCTTCCTTGGTATTCCAACTTCCTGCATAGCATTCCATAGACTATTCCTATGGACACTATCATAAGCCTTTTTAAAATCCACAACAATGTTATGGAGGTCTTTTTGTATTCCCAACTTTTCTCGGCTATTTGTCGTAAGATAAATATCTGATCTATTGTTGATCGGTTGTGTCTAAAACCCGCCTGGTAGTCATCTAATATGTTTTCTGAATATGGTTTTGATCTATTTAGTAATGCTGCGGATAGTATCTTATAGCTTGTGGACAGTAGTGATATCCCTCTATAATTTTCACATTGGAACTTGTCTCCTTTCTTAAAGATAGGTATCAATAATGACTCTTTCCAGTCATTGGGTAGTTCTTCTGTCCTGCAGATTTTTATTATTAGCTCGTATAGCTTTAAATGTAATGCATGGCCACCTGCCTTTATAAATTCAGCAGCAATTCCATCAGCCCCAGTTGCCTTATTGTTTTTAAGTCGTGTTATTACATATAGGATTTCTTCAAAAACAGACTCTTCAATTTGTGGTTCACACGTTAGAACCGCTTCCTGTGGGAAAGTGTTACATGGAGCTTCACAATTTAGTAATTCAACAAAGTATTCTTTCCATGTGTTACACATTTCCTCATTGGTATTTATCAAATTCCCACTTTTGTCTTTTAAACCATATGTATTGCGTTGGTGCCCCCGTTTCATTGACTTCAGTTCTTTAAAAAAACTTTCTGGATTCGTTTTTCTGGTGATTAGTTTCCATATCTTTTGACTGTATTGCTCATATATTCTCGCTTCTGCTGCCGAACTATTTTTGTAGCCTCTTTACATTCAGTTCTATAGTGCTCTTCATTTTGGATGTTTTTGATGCAATTTAACCATAGCTGTCTGGCATTCTTTTTCCTAATGACTGCTTCTTCACATTTTTGATTGAACCTTCTGTTCTTTCTATGCGTGGTTAACACACCGAGACATTCTTTTGCGGTAGTTTGAATTGTATTCTTGATGTTCAACCAAGTGTGGTCAGCGCTTTTCTCCAACGGGTTTTGTAGAATTTCAAGTTTACATGTTATTTCATCTGCAAATTTCTCTTTTACTGTAATTTCTTGTAGTTTTTCTCTGTTATATGTTGGGTGTAACCTTTGTAGTTTAGCATAGAAAGCTCTCTTAAGTTTTATTTTAAATTTTGCCCCAACGAGGAAGTGGTCGCTGTGGCACTCAGCTCCTCTATAGCTTCTAACTTGTATGTTTGATGAATTTTTGTTGTTAATTAAAATGTGATCTATTTGATTATAGGTTTTTTTGTCACATGATTTCCAAGTTTGTTTATGTATATCCTTTCTTTGCAGTCTGGTACTGCTGATCTGCAGTCCGTTGGCTTCTGCTAGGTTGATGATTCTCCATCCATTATCATTTAAAGTTGTATGTATGCTTTCTATACCGGCAACTTTTTTATGAGTTTGCTCTCTACCTATTTTTGCATTGAAGTCTCCCAGCACAATCAGGATGTCCTGTTTTGGGGTTTCTTCTATGACATCTTCCAGATCAATATGAAAGTCTTCTTTAATATCTTCTTCTTTCTCTTCAGTAGGTGCATGTACATTAATCATCCTTATATTTTTCCATTTACCTTTTATTCGTAATTTTCTAATCCTGTCATTCACAGCTTTAAAGTTTAAAACGTTCTTCCATAACTCTAAATTCTCCCAACACTTCTAATTCTTCTATTGTAAGTCCATGTGGCGCAGCTGTTTTTCCTTTCTTCATATGTTTTACAGCTCAGCGACTTCTTCTTTAAGAATAAGTGGACCTTCTAAGTTACTTTCTTCTGTTAATTCTTCCCTGTCTCCATCATATAAGTCTCTTATATTTTCATTTTACCTCTTCATTATAGCAACTTACTCCAATAATATCTTGCCTGTTTTTGATGTCAAACCCTGTATTTATTATATTTATTTCGATGAGCTCAATGATTTGTCTGTGCATATGTTTTTTTTGTTTTTTTTTAAATCTGTAATGAAATTTAATTACATTTGTTTGCATTTCTCGTTCAACCATCTTTGTTGTACCTTAACACATGCATCTTTTATTTCTTTATATATCTTTGCATATTCTTGTTTGCCATTCTTACTATGGTTTATTTTGCCCAGCAGCATTAAGATTACTTAATTCATCCATTTTTACTTAGCTTTTTATCTTCTCTCCGATAATATTTCTTTGCTACTTTGATGAATGGAGTCTCTTAACATTTCCCATCGTTCACTTATACTCTGTATTTTAGCTATTGCATTTTACCTATTTTTCACAGTCCCCCTGTATTGTTTTTAATGTTTTTATCTACTTAAAGAGCCTCTTTATTAAGTCTCACGTTATTAACCATTTTTCCCTTCTCTGTAATCTACTTTTACTTGCCCACGTAGTGATATATGATCACTATAACAGTCATCACCAACACTTGTCATTAATTAAAGCATTTCTAAATCGTTTAATAATAAGTATGTAGTCAATTTGGTTGCGTTTTTTCTTATCAGGGCTTTTCCATGTGTATAGTCCACTTTTATGGTGTTTAAAACATGTGTTTCCAGTTATCATATCATCGATATTTGTTCATTCAATTAGATCCTCTCCTCCTTCATTTCTTGTATCTAAACTATAATTCACCACTACATCCTCCATATTCCATTTCCTACTTTTGCATTAGCATCTCCCAGTACTTATTTATTTCTTGTGATTCAATTTGAGCCATCGCCCTTTCTACTTCATCGTGACAGTGTTGTATTTCATCACTACTGCTTGTTGTTGGTGCATATATTTGTGTTATATTTATCTCTATTGGATTTTATTTGATTTTGACCATAACAACGTTATCTGAAATACACCAGTATCCATTATCTGAATTGGTTGTTTTTCGTCAAATATTATTCAATTGCCTTTTTCATGTGTATCATCTGCAGAATAAATTACTGTGTGTTCGTCAGCTATAATTTTTCCCTATCCCTAACATCTCATCTCAACTTATGCCTAGTATATTCATTTTCGTGCTATCTATCTCTCTTAGAACATTGTTCACTTTCCCAGCTCATTTAATGTCCTAACATCCAAGGTTCCTACTCTCAAATTATTTTAGTTACGGTTTTGCCATCAGTAGCTGGATGACCATCTGATCTCATCTGTGGCTCATCACTGTCCCTACCGGACGAGAATGACCTGAAACAGCCATTACCGTCGTTTACTACCTCTGAAATGTGTCTTGCAATAAAATCTTGAGAAGATAATGTTATGGTTTCCTCTTGCCTTCCACATCCACATGGGGGTCTTTTACCTCTGCCTTTGATAATCATTTCCGAATTTAAGGACATATGAGTGCCCTGCTGTGCACAGCTGCAGAGTTGTTCACTTATCTCGTGGATATTCGGTCCCCAGGGCTGTGTTAGCCACACCGTGATGCATTTCCCATCCTCCACCACTGCGAGGTGCAGTTGGGATTTTCCTTCCCTGAAGTTATGGTCTATGATGGATATAATTTTCAAGTATTTTTAGAAGACATGTGACCATAAGGACAACTATTTCCCAGAAATGCTGTGTACTTTCTGATAGAATTAATACAAAAATTCTGTGTATTTGCTGAAAACATAAATGGAGCGGTCGATAGATGTAAAGAAAGATCTACGTCTCTGCTTCATAGAGTCTGGTTCACAGGCTTTCGATACAGTATGAAATATCAACTTGATAACGATGCATACAGATCTTCACCGTGATAGGAAAAACCTCGTAAAAATATATATTGAAAATAACAAGCTGCCATAAAAAGTGAAAATGAATTAGGCAATATCAGCCTATTAAAAGAGGTGTGCGTCAGCCATGCGAAATATCTGCAGAAGTTCTTCGTTGTCTCTTTACGGTGAAAACAGTAAGATACATTTAGAAGCCATGAGAGTAATCATCATTTGGGGAATATCATCAATAAGAAAACATATACATATGTTACAGAAATGATTACAAACAACGAAGCGAATCTGCAACACTTAGTAGGTGCGGCTATTGTACACACTGAATAAGTTAGGTTAGAATTACATTGTAAGAAAACAACAATTATGGTCGTCTCTAAAAAGAAACAGATACCATAATGGATTATGCTGGCAAATAGGAATAATCTTCAACAAGTGAAAAAGCACAACTATGTTGGAACAATCAGAACATTTAATCGGGGGTGCTTTGAAAATATCAGAGCAAAACTCGCTGTGCTAAATTTAGCGTTTTACAATATGAATAACATACTGACCAATGCATATCTGTTAATAGCAATGATAAGTGTATGCTGAAGTACTACATATAACGTATACTTCAGTATTTATATGGACCGTGGACAATGAGCAGGCAAGCTAACAGACGTCTAAAGACAGTGGTTATGTGGTTTCTGAGGAAAATGCAAAGAATGCCATGGGCAGACATACACACCATTGAATACGGTCTGCAAGAAGGGAATGAGAACAGTAAACTGATTGGTAAAATTAGACGTAGGCAGTCTACATTTATTGATCATATTATGAGGATAAATAAACTAGACAATTTAGTGCCATTTGACCAGACTGAAGAGAAAAGAGTAAAGTGACCAGACTGAGGAGAAAAGAACGAGAGAACGAAAGAGATATACATATCTGGTTGTCTTGGCCACATGATATAACCGACATAAAACCACATACAAGATCTTAAACTCCGGTCATCGTGTGAGGCGGCAAACTATACTCATTGTATATGATGATGATGGTTATAATGACGACGACGACGACGACGATGATGATGATGATGATGATGATGATGATGATGATGATGATGATGATGATGATGATGATGATGATGATGATGATGATGATGATACAGTAAAACAATACATTTTGTTGCTGTGTCTATGAGTTTTTATTATCTCAACCATCAGTATTATCACAAGCGGCAGCTTGGTGATCACAATGATCATCACCAAGATCATCATCACCTTCAAATGCATATTTAACATTATCAATCTGGTGATCTTCTTCTTCTTCTTCTTCTTCTTCTTCTTCTTCTTCTTCTTCTTCTTCTTCTTCTTCTTCTTCTTCTTCTTCTTCTTCTTCTTCTTCTTCTTCTACCGAAACCGCGCAAAACGGTATGATTATGACATTATAAAATAAACAGCAGTAAGGATGGTAATAAACGCGTTTCTACAAATTCATGCTGTGATAGATATGTTATAATAAACTACTTTATGTTTTGGTTTCAGGAAATTCTTTTTGCTAAATATAAATGACTGTTCCCCGGATTATGTTTGTGTTCACGGGATCAAATACTGTGACAGATTGATAATGGGACACAATATATCTTATATTCTTCCGGAAAACAGCCAGTCTACAGTGGTTTTTAAAACACACAATCGTTTAGAAAAGAAATCTTTTAAAGTGAGTACTTTATGTCAAGTCAGTGTCAATATCCGATTAGGAAATATGCAGTCATCATCACTTGATCAGTGGCAAGCTGTAACACACAGAACAGAATCTAAGACATTACTTTAGCAATAATGGACATATTACTGGGTTCAAAACGTATATACGGTATGTATTCCTCACATCCACCATTTGAACTGGCTCACTATGTCATCTCTGCTTGATCTTCATAAGACAATGGCAACAGAACACACTATTTACGAATTAAACCAGATATTATATGCCAGTATAACGTAATCAACTTATAAGTGGTTTCTTTAACGCTGTCTTTAAAGATGTGTGAAACGATGAAAATCTAATGGAGCAAAATTAGAATAGTAGAGTGTACGTTTACGAGTTCAGTATTGAAATGTTAGGCTGCCAGCTGTAAAAGCAATGCTTTTTGAGAGGGTGATTTGTTTTGAAGCAAAATAAAATTCTGAGTGCATGTTATTCTTTATTGTCTTGTCACAAATTTCATTATTTTGGTGATCTGCGAAGATCTGCTAATAGTTCTACCAGTTTTGCATAGCTTGTCATCTTTCTCCAGTTCTCTTTCCTCATATTTAAATCAACCTATTCTCCCTCTTCTACTCTTTTAATGCATCTTCTTCTGGTACTCGTTGTAACAAGCTACGTGGAGGGTCCCAATTACCCGTCACAATGCTTCGATAATATTATATAGCTCTGGCTGGGATAGGTCTTTGCTTGCCAACCCTCCTCCGTTCCCTGGACTCACTGTCACTCTCTCTTTCGACTGCAGGACCTATTCCCTGCAGTGTACTTTCTGGCTGACCCATAGACTAACATGGCGATCGTCAGAGTAAACTATAAAGTAATTTTAATAACCTAATAAAGGACAGCACAGGATAACATCAAGGCAGTTAAAACAGATAGTTCACTACAGACAAAACAGGGACACAAAGTTCAGTTCTGACACAGAGCCTCATGGCTTTCCATCCTAGACCGAAGAGTACTACAAAGTCCCGTCAGTCGACATCTGCCTCACCAATTCTGTTCTTCGTTAGTTTCCTCCTTCCCGATCGGTTGTACGAACAACAGGCTGCTGTAGAACCAAAGCCACTGGTCTGCGAGGACTTCTCTACATAGTCAATTCACAGTTCATTTGACACAAGGTTGGGAATGCTTTCAAATAATGGGAATAGTTCATGAATGTGGAATGGATATGGGTCTTTCAATGTCACTGACACGGATGGGTAGGACCGAGAATGAGGTGTAGGTCCAGTCAGGAACATAGGGTCAACCACTTCTTAGTTGATGTGGGATTTGTATTGAGCGGGTACTGAAGGATGCCACTAGATCAGGACTAATCGGACATTGATTCCTTGCTTGGATTCATTAGCCTGTGGCCGTCCTGAAAGTCCATGGTTCACCTGAGAATGTCTTAAGGTGATTCTAGCGTGGCCCTGCAGATCCCGTATGCTCCTTTCAATTCCAGGAGGACCCTGGAGATGACAGAGATTAGTGAGCGACTAGGCTGACTCAAGTACCACAATCCTGAGGACCAATATGGCCTCAGTTAATAAATTTGTCATACCTTTTTCTTACCAAATAAATTAGATAAGAGGCCCGAGTGAATGGGCCTGACATGTCAGGTAGCCCCTGGATTGGCTACGTCCTGGCTTGAGTAGACCTACAGCTTGTAGACGTCCTATTGGCTACCCTATGAACTTTTTGCATACAAGACTCACTCTCCACACTCATACCCTGCCTTTATTATTATTGGGCACATTCGTTTCCCGGCTTCCCTCTCACTTGCAAACCCTCTCTTTCTCACGACACAGCATTTGTGGTGTTGTGTGCGTAATTATGTGTGTTTCCCCCCTTAACTAATATTATATTAGTGGGTCTGTATGGAAAGAAGTGTAGTTCCCTATTCCCAGCAAGAATAGGAAAGAAGAAACCACCCCTTCCGGCCGCTGCTCTCGTCTGAGCTGTCGCCGCAATGTACCGGCAGTGCCTCACATTACCCGTAGAACTAGATGATCTTATCGACCAGTAACTATTCAGTCCACCTGGCCACTCTATCCACTAAAAGATGAAAGAGATAGCCCAGTGGTTACCTTCTTCCGTTTTAAGAAAATAGATGGGTGGAACCCGTCCCCACGGAGCCCTCCCCTCCTTCCGGCATACCGTATATATTTCGTGGTTATACTCAAATTACAGACAATACCATGCCGAGTTCCGGCTGTAAGAAGAAAGATAGCACCCGTCCATCTGCTGCCAAGAACAAGCAACATCATTTGGGGAAATATATTCCTCCGATTCGTTCCCATGCCATGCCAAGAACACGACTCTTAGCTAGATTGGTCAACTGACAACCCACTCACAATAGGGCATGACCGGCTTTTCGCCAATTCGTCTCACCAGTCGAGACAACAGAGATTCACAAGCCAAGGTCTGGCATGACTAATTAAAACCCAATTATTACCTTTCCATTCCCCAGTAGTAGGCTGCACTTCTGTCCCAATCTTTGAATTGTCAACTTGACATGATGCAAATACCAAACGGTAGGTGTTGGAACGGACATGAATTGCACCAGAAGTTGCACTGGTGCGTATTTGGTGTAAGGCGCCCTATCGGGTTTCCCCGAAGAAAAGGCAGACTTCTAATAGTTCTCTTAAGAAGAACGGGTTGTAAAAGTAACCAAGAGAACTATCTTCCATGGGGATTGAGCGAATAAGAGAACTGAGGGTTCCCGAAAGCTGTTTCCCACTGTTTACCCAAAATCAGAGAAGGCATGAGGACATGGGCCACTGGCGTTTCGCCACACTCGTCCATCTCGACCTATTTCTTCTGTGCTTCTGATTTCTTCTGGATGAGGAAGGACGAGTCTTGATGTTTTGCTTGAGAGTGAATTATATAGCCGATCTGAGTGTTAGCTAGCATTGTGATGTATTTGAGATCCGACTGTGTGTGTGTGTGTAATATATATATAATGTTTCCCCATGACACGTTGGCTATATAAATGCCTATCACGTCGTTGTTTCACCTTTGAAACAAGTGGCAATATAATGTCTGTCGTATGGTATTACCAGGCTTGTCCATGGGACATGTTTTTCTGTCCCATCCAATCCCATTCGATGGTAATTTATGCCTGTCCCATCCCGTCCCCTCCTACTTTACCTTTCTCATAGGATTCCCATGGGAGTAACATTCCCATGCCCAAGCCTGGTTATTACTACGCCAGTGATATTCGTGCCAACTAAATTGACTGCCATATAAGATTGTACCGCTTTGATATACGTGAAAATAGAAATTTCTATCATATAGCATTGTTTCACCAATAATAAAAGACACAATAGAACTGTCTATCAAATTTATCCTACCCATAAAACACGTGACAACATAACTTTATTCGAGTTCGTGTTATTATTGAATGATGTCCACTAGATACTTGTCAAAATGCGAAGGGCTAAGAAACAAAAACAGATCCATGAGCCACGAGGAATTGCTGATTCTATGGAAAGAATGTCTTATATCAATGTTACTTATAAGCGTGGGATGCCTTATGTCGACTTCTGCGCAACAAATAAAGTATGTATGTATGTATGTATGTATGTATGTATGTATGTATGTATGTATGAATGTATGTATGTATGTATGTATGTATGTATGTATGTATGTATGTATGTATGTATGTATGTATGTATGTATGTATGTATGTATGTATGTATGTATGCATGCATGCATGCATGTATGTTTGTATGTATGTATGTATGTATGTATGTATGTATGTATGTATGTCTGTATGTCTGTATGTCTGTATGTCTGTATGTCTGTCTGTCTGTCTGTCTGTCTGTCTGTCTGTCTGTCTGTATGTATGTGTGTCTGTCTGTCTGTCTGTCTGTCTGTCTGTCTGTCTGTCTGTCTGTATGTATGTATGGATACATGAATGGATGGATGCATGGATGCATTAATTGATAGATGGATGGATTGACGGATGCATGCATGCATGCTAGCATTCATGGACGTTCGAGAATCGATTAGAAAGTAATGCACATTATCGTTTTTCTCAGCTAATATTGAAGTTAGAAGACTGACATTGGCACACTTCAAATAAGGCACGTTCCGTTTGTTTGCACTAATTTGCAGCCTAATTCGCCAAATAATATGGCTGCCCTATACTGTTGAAATAGAACGTGTTAGAAACGTGCAGCGAATCGTGATATAATTTATCGTTGCAGGGAGGAATATTTTATGAATATTCACAATCGGCTATGTGATATGTATTGAAGTTTTGAATTCAACCGGAATACAATAAATCAGAGACTGAAGCGATCGGGACATGAAGATGCGGAGCTGCTTGATCGGCCGCACTGTGGACGTTATACCATACCATGCAACTAATGCAGAAATTTTGAGATGCCCTGAGAGCATTATTCTCAGGCTTGGCCATGTTATTCCCATGGGACAAAAAGGGGATTTTCTGAATAGTATAGGGATGTAATGGGACGGGATGGGACAGGCATAAATTAACATTGGATGGGGCATAAAAATATGTTTCATGGACAAGCCTGCCAGCCTTGGCCATGGGAATGTAATTTCATGGGAATCCCATGGGAAAGTCCCATGGAACGGGATGGGATGGGACATGCATATATTACCACGCAATGTAAATTATGTCCCATGGACAACCCTGATTATTCTTACTGACAGGCGAATCATTACACAGCAATTAGCCTTACAGCTGTCAGTTAGCCATGATAGTGTAAATGCAGTTATAAAAACTCACGAATTATCTACGGTTTGGGCAAGATGGGTTTCTCGAAGTCTCACAAATGACCACCTATTACAAAGGTAACTCATTTCTTCCGATGTGTTCAGATTGCGTCAATGCTAATGACTAAAACTTTTGGCTAAGCTTGTTACAGGTGATGAAGCTTGGCCACATCATTTTGATCCTAAGACAAAAAGAGAGTCAATGGAGTGGCAGCATCCGCAAAGACCACGATGATTGGAAATGCAAGACAACTCTTCAGATGGAAAGGTCATGATCGCTGTCTTTTGGACAATTGCACGTGCAATTCTTGTGGATGTTATGCCATGATAAGAGACAATCATTTCGCAAGTTTACATTGAGACATTGAAAAATAAAAATAAAAATGTTTGCTCATTCGGCCACACAAGAATCAAGAGGACCTGCTTCTCTTTCACGACTTGTGCGCTCTCACACAAGTCTGGTAACACGGGAAGCAATCACGAAACTGGATTGGACTATATTACCCTATCCACCATAAAGTCCCAATTCGGTACAATGTGATGTTAATCTATTTGGTCCATTTAAAGATGCACTTCGTAGGACAAGGTTATAAGATGTTGCATGAGATGCCTTGGCATCTGGGTAATCTTGTAATAGACACACTACACATATTTCCTCTACACACAATCTCAGGTTCGTTGCTCTTTTCTGAAAGATTAATACGTTTTATTCTACAGATACAACAAGCCTACATTTTATGTCATCCAACTGAGTCTAACATTGTGACATTTGACAATGAAATCCCTCAATTCTTGATTCTCAGTCCGAACAATGCCAGAAGTGATTACCCCAAGAACTGCTCTTTAGTACTGGAGTCTGGAGCTAAGCCCTTGGTTTTAACATTTAATTTTAAGTAAGTTCAAAAGTGTCTAATCAATGCACTTAGTGTTGTTTTGGAGCCTGTCCGATTGTCTACTGCATTCATGCTGCATGTATGACCCTCTAAAGCACATGTGTCAAACTCAAGGCCTGCGGGCTACACCCGGCCCGCCGAACAATTATATCAGGTCCGAGAGGTCTCAACCGACGTTCAAATATATTCAGTCCAAGAGAGAATTTTAGGCAAAGATTTTTTTTTATGGTCACGATTTTATGGTGAAAATCAAATTCCCTATTTAGCAGCCTTCCGAATGACAGGCTACCTGAGAGCGTTCTCGCTTCGATCAGAATAAGCGAAAATGTAAGTTGTGTAGTGAGTTAGTGTTCGTCGTTATAGTTACCCCGCAACGATCAGATGCTCGTTTTGGATTGGCGCATCAAAAATGAAAGTAGTGTAATGCCCGGACATTACATCACCTTTTCCCGCTACGGCTAACCTGATATCAATCAATCGTCTTTTGGTAGAAGCAAAATCTTTTCAAATTAAAGTTAGCCTTTTAAATAGCCAAGAGAAAAGTTGATTCTGAAAACCATGCCTTTCAAAGCCGCTGGGAGGCTGAATATAGTTTTGCCGATATTGGCGGTAAAATTGTGTGTCTATTTTGTGGAGATAATGTGGCTGTGATCAAAGAATATAATCTGAGACGGCACTACGAGACTAAACATCAAGGCAAGTTACACAGCCTGAATGCAGAGCAGAAGCTATAGAATAATTGAAAAGGCATCTAACATCACAGCAGATGTTTTTCACCAAAACAAAATCACAACCTGATCCTGCAGTCAAAGAAAGTTTTATTGTGTCAAAGGAGATCGCAAAAGGAGAGTTTCTGATGCGCTGCACGATGAAATTGTGTGATGTCTTGTGTTCCGACAAAAAGCATATGTGTGCAAAGGTAAGCCTTAGCAGAAATACGGTTGTTGATCGGGTTTGTGAGATAGCCACAGCTGATCGAAAAAGGCAAAAACTTTGTTGCAATCTCCCTTGCTGTCGATGAAAGTAATGACACAACTGACACTGCTCGCCATCTTCATCCGTGGAGTTTACTCCAGTTTGAATATTACAGAAGAAATATTGGACATGAAATCCATGCATTGGACAACGACAGCAAAAGTCATATTTGACAACGTATGTTAAAGTTTTACCAACATGAATCTGCCTTGGGACAAACTCGTTGGACTGACAATAGACGGAGCACCGGCGATGTGTGGCCAAAAAGTGGACTAGTTGGAAAGGGTCAAAGTTGCATGAGAACTGTAATGGTGTATTGATAGCATGTCACTGCATAACATAGCAAGGATCGCTGTGTGGTAAACCCCTCAACATGGAAAATGTAATGATCATTGTAACACAAACCGTCAGCTTTATCATATATCATATTAATGTTTCAAAAAAGGTTTAATTTTCTGCTAATTGAATGTTTATCCTGTCCGGCCCGCAACCTTATGTGTGATTTGAGTTTTGGCCCGCTGAGCGATTGAGTTTGACACCCCTGCTCTAAAGGACCAAGAAATACAAATATGCCCTCAATGAAATTGCCGTCGAGATATTGAGGATAGAGAAATGACACACATTCATCTCAAGGGCATGTTGAGGAGATATTGGGGGCAGAGAAATGTAAAAAAATACTCAACTCAAAGGCGTAATTTGTTGAAACCTTGAATATTGCTAAATGGCACATAAAATTGCGTTAACAACATTTATTGTTGAGAAAATAAAGTTGGACAAACTACACAATAATGGACTCAAGGACACCTTGTTTGGAGACCTTGAAGATGGATAAGCGACGTATGTACTTAAGAACGTTTACGATTGAGATAATGTAGGTTATCAAACGACATACATATATGACTCTATTGACATTCTATTGTTAAGAAAATAAAGATCCACAAACAATACTTATACGGCTTTAGGGGTATCTATTGATGAGAGCATGACGATGGACTAACGACACACATATAACTAAGAAGTCGAATTATTGTTGAGAGAATAAAGATCCGCAAACAATACGTATACTGCTTTAGGGGTATCTATTGATGAGAGCATGACGATGGACTAACGACACACATATAACTAAGAAGTCGAATTATTGTTGAGAGAATAAAGATCGTCATACAACACATACATTATTATTACTGTAACGACAACTATTGTTGATAAAATGTTGTGTATTTCCTGAGAAAAGTAATGCATTACAAGCTATGCATTTGCTGAAAACATTAGTGGAGCCATTGATAGAAGTAAACAAGACCTAACTCTTTGCTTCATTGACTACACACATGTTTTCGATAAAGTGAGACATGTCGACATGATAAAAATATCTAAAAGATCTGCATGTTGATCGGAAAGACCTCGTAAAGACATATTTTGGAAACAACAAACCGCCATAACATTTGATAATAAAGAAAGTTAATATATCAGCCTATGAATAACGGTGTGCGATATGGATGTATTAGGTCTGCAGAACTCTTTCCCACTTTACAGTAAGAATACGATATATTTATAAGATACAGGAGATTACGCCATTGGGGAAATAACAACAACAATATACCATATGCATATGTTAGTTAGTTTCTAAGCTTTGTTATCATAATAATAATTATTTTTATCACCATCAGCAGCAGCTTAATCACCACCATGATCTTCAAATGATCATCATCATCATCATCATCATCATCATCATCATCATCATCATCATCATCATCATCATCATCATCATCATCATCATCATCATTGTCTACTTCTTCTTCTTCTTCTCCTACCTAGATACCATAAAGCGTTTTGATTAAGCCATGTAACAAACAAACATCAGTGAGGATGGTAATTAAACGTGATAACACGATATGTGTTGCTATGATATGTATGTTACAGCATACTTATTTATTTTTATCTTTCAGAAAATTGCATTTACTACATAAAAATAAATGTTCCACTGATTATGTTTGTGTTAATGGAATCAACTACTGTGAGAGACCGAGATTTGAAGACAGTATATATCATTTACTGCCGGAAAACAGACAGTCTACTGTATTTGTGAACACACACAATGGATTAGGATCTAAAACTATACAAGTGAGTCCTTAATATCTTCAAGATGGTTTAAATGATCTCTTAGCATTCAGAAAGCTATTATCCAGTAGTAACTACACAATCATCATCAATTTGATCAGTGGCTTGTTATACCACAAGAAGCAGAATCAAAGACGTTACGATAGCAGTGAAGGGCATGCCATCGGGAGCTATACGGTGTGTATTCCTTACAACCACCACTCGAATTTATACCGTATGTCATATCTGCTTTATCTTTACAACTACAGTGGCAATAGAACGCACAATTTACGAAGTAAACCAGTTAGTAGCTGTCAGTACAACGTTATCAACTTGCAAGTGGTTTCTTTCACGTTGTTTTTAAAGATGTGGGAAAAGAAGCAAGTCTAATGGAGCCAAATCCGGAGAATAGAGAGAGCGGTTGCGATACTGAACTCTTTGGCTGCTTTGTTGGCGGGCGATTTGACTTACAACAAAAACGGTTCTGAGTGCATTTTGTTTCTCTCGATTTCGAGTCACAAATTTCATTATTTTGATAAGGAGAATTTCGTAGATCTGTCAATAGTTCTATCAGATTTCACCGCTTTCTGCTTTCCCATGCTCTCTTTTGTCACTTTCACATGTATGCCTCTTCTCCTCTTTCAACTTTTTCTCCTTCTAATGTGTTTTACTGTTTCTCCTCCCTCTCCACATTTTCTTCTTCCTTTCTTCTTCTTTGTTCTCCTGTTCGAATACCTCTTCCTCCTCCGTGTCATCCTCCTTTACGTCCTCCTCCGAATGCATTTCCTCATCCTAATTCTTATTAGTTTCCTACATTACTTCCCTTTTGTCATCAACATTTATCTTTATCTTCGTCACTCTACATACATTTATCATTCTCCTCCTCCTCATCATTTTGCTTCTTGAAAATGAACATAAAAGGGACAAACCGATAAATGTCTAATGTCAGTGGCAATGTGGGCAGGTTAATGCTGTGTGTCCATCAAGAATGATGATGGCCATTCATTTTATCCAGTGGGGTTGAAAGTATGGAGCTGTGAGTGCTAAGATGGCTGATAAGGCCTATTTTGGCTCGAAATATTCGGTGACAATGTGGGCAAAAATGCTTGACGTTCCGGGAGGAGGATCTCCTGCAGTGGTTTTTATGTCCAGCCTTTTCTTCACAGCTCTTGCAGTCCTGGTTGTTTCAAAAGTAACTGCACCCTTGTGTAATGATATACGCCAAGAATTTCGGTCTTTGACAGCATTCTCCCTAGTGTCATGATGAATTTCAAAAGCATTTATTGAGATCTTCAGAGTGTTTTAAAGCGTTACCTCTGACCGCCTTGATAGCGATTACCATAACGCAGCTGGCCCTAACATATTCGTTTAGGGAACCTGCAATCTGGCATGCGAGTCAAGTGACCAGCCCGGCGAATCTGATTCTTCATTACTTTATTGTGGATACTGGGCATGGACGCTCTTTCAAGGTCTTCAGTGTCTGGGATTTTGTCTTGCCATTTAATAATCTTCAATAGCTTCCTAAGGCAGACTGTGTGGAAGTGGTTTAGTTTCCTTGAGTGTCGGTGATAAACAGTCCAGGTTTCACAAGCATATAGTAGTATGGATAATACGACTGCTTTATAGACTTTTAGCTTTGTTTGCAGGCTTATTCCAGTTCTGTCCCATACATTCTTGTACAGTCTGCCAAAGGCCGCACTGGCCTTGGAGATTCTTGCATTCACTTCGTCATCAGTTGTGACAGCTTGTGACACAGTGCTGCCACGACAAGTGAATTTGTCTACAACACTTAGTCTATGACAATTCACTTTGATATTCGGCACGGTGTGATTAATCCCTGAAGATGGCTGGAACATAACTATGTGGGAAGAATAATATTTATCAACGAAAGATGTACGAAGAGAAAAATGATAGCTTATGGTGCTATTTCTTTGGTTAGAGACGAATTATGTATATTGTCGTGTCCTCCTTTAAAGTGTCGTCCCTGGAGTGAGGAGATCCGACACCCACATTATAATATTTTTTCCCTCTCAATATTCTGGAGACTCCACCAGCTTCCGTCCAACACACTCCATCAGCCTATGGACACCTTTTCCTATCACTCTCACACTGTCGTACTATGCCCCCTTCTCATACTTCCCCAACGCAACATACTCAACAACTCTTGCTTCTAGAAATTAATAAAGAGTAATTTATTAAAATAAAAGTGTAACGTATATGAGACGTGTATGTGAAGAAAATGTGTGACGTGTTCTATAAAGTGTGTAGACTCTGACTCTCAGACAGCAACCCAGTCAGCTGATCCCAGCAAAGATAGACCACAGCACGGTACGTCAGAACAAGTACTTCTCACCCGTTGCCGAAACCATCTTGCCGGATACTGCTTTGCCTCTGTAGACCTCTGGTAATCCAATTTCATGAACATCCGAAATAGACACCGGTGGTATTAACAGTTAATCATGGACCGGTTGCACTCTACACAATGTCCGTTCCTAACGTTCCTTAACAAACTGCACAAGTCTTTTGTAGTGTGTACGCAGTTAGTTAGTTAGTTAGTTAGTCGACAGATCATCCTCGTTGCACATCGAACCATTCAGTCCATAAGTGCTAATTACTAATGTTAATTGTTACTGTACTAACACTAGGTACTCTTAGCCGGTTCTCGGTTCGTTACTACTGTCTGATGCTGTGTGGTGCATCAGTATGCATCACTCTCTTTGATGAATCAATTTCCTTCTAGCGTAAGTTACGTTTCTGTATGCAACTTTATTGACTCTTGAACTGGTGTTCTTCAGAATGGGTTTTTAAATTCTTCCCCAAAACTTGTAGAGTTTCCTTGGATCTGGTAGGGAACCTAGGATAGAAACAACACATCTGGTGATAGTACTAGTCACTGATCCCTTCGGCTGAGTGTAAGCCTATCACCTTGCTTAATGATCTTTAGCTAACTAGACTTAGTCACAGAGCAGATTAGCTACCCACCTAGAGCCGAATCAGGCTATGACAAAGAAAAAATCAGCAACCAGAATGCGGAACCCCGCCCACCAGGGACACCTACGGGAAGATCCCAATTATCCCTCATTACTCAATTCTCAACTAGTAAAGCTTATCAACACTTCACTAATCTATTTTATCTAACAGAGCCAAGTATCACTTCACTACTCTAGCTAGTTTCCACTAACAGTGCTAATCATCACACTATAGTTTAACAAGGCTACTGCCTAAAGTAATTATAACGAATATATTATAATAGGTTATACCTTAAATGGCACTACTGCAGTCCTATCAATCATATCTACATCTGCCATTATAGGCACGTGCAAAATTAAGTCACTAATTAACACACGGTAGATATTATTTCCACTAAGCACTGCAGTGCCCTGGCACTCTGACTAGAGCATTTTCAAGTCCCCCCTAGTTGATCCCAACTCGGGTTTATATGGCAAACTACCAAAGTTGGCCACGTGACGTTATCCTTTATGCCCCCACACAAGTGGCACCGTGGCAGATCATCCCTTGTCAAGAATCCATTTTCCTGGCTTTAGTCCTGTCAAAGTTGTCAGTAATAGTTTAGATTCTCAAACAAGCCAGCGAGTTTCTGTCGAGTTACAACAAAGAGTTGCAAATAACCCCGTCAATCCTCTCGATGTGCCGGAAACCAAGAATTGACAGATGCACTGTTTTCTCCCTAGTCGGGCACTTCCGACCTGTTGATAAACTGTCAATCTTCTGTTCCGTGGTGACAATCCCAGCAGCCATTTCCGTCTGATGTCCGGCAGTATAGATGACAAACGGAACCATTCCATATCCTAAGCCGACAATCATATGTGATTCTAACTGTTAATGAACTGCCAACTCGATGTATCCATTCCTTCTCACTCACCACCAAATGTGTTTATGGGCTGACACGATGTAACCTGTGCAGCTGTGTTTACTCTGTTAGTACGACTGTTGTGGCCTAGAAAATATACGCCACGCAAACGTCGGTATTATTAGCTGGTTAACTCATGGCGCTCGTGACATATATATTCCATATTTGTGTGCTCATGTGGATGATAGTCCTGCCTAATGAAGACAACCCTTTATAGGTATGTCGAGTTGGTCATTTATCGAAGTACACCTTATCATGCAGCAAGATGATGTCGTTATTTGGAGGTGATAGTTTCGAATCCTTGTCGGTAGCTATACTATTCAATATGTTTCTTTGCTTCTTACTTCTACTTTGATGAGTACCATAAAATGCATGTGTCTTTATTTATGAACAGTCCTTCACGAAACGGACGGAATACGTAACATTCTTTAAAAAGTAAAGATCCTAGAGACTTAAGATTACTTGGGAGTATCATGAAATATAAAAACATATTTGCAAATGAAAATGCAAGGCGAATAGAGAATTCGGAAAGCAACGTGATGAATGCTTAAGTGGCTTGCCCACATGACACAACTCCTGACTATATTAACCATGTGGAATATTGATCAATGACATTGCGCATCAAATCGTATAATACACGATGATGTCGACACGAGTGCAAAGCTGGTAAATGGGATGTCTTATTGTCATATTAATTTTGTCGTAAACTTGATTTCATATGTTTTTCAATAGATACAATTTTATATCACGTTAACATGTTTCCTATACGATACATGTGATAATAGAACTATCCAATACATTACAATGCTTCCCAAATGATACATGTAATAGCGAAAACTTCTAAAATATTATAAAGTTTCCACCATGATACACATAGCAACTGAACTGTCCACCAAAGTATGTTTCCACCATGATGCACGTCATAGTGGAACTGTCTACAACATTATAATGCTTCTGAAATGATACACATAGCAACATAACTATCCACTATATTATAATGTTTCTCCACGATTGAAATGTTAACAGAGTTGCCTAACATTTTATACACCCCACACCCCAACTAGATATTTGTCAAAATACGACTAGCTAAAACACGTGAACGCATCATAGAGCCAAGATTCATTGGGGACTATGAAAGTGGTATAGAGCTTGTACCTGTTACTTATACGTCCGGGATGCCATACGTTGACTTCTGCGCAAAGATACATGTATGTATGTATGTATGTATGTATGTATGTATGTATGTATGTATGTATGTATGTATGTATGTATGTATGTATGTATGTATGTATGTATGTATGTATGTATGTATGTACGTATGTATGTATGTATGTATGTATGTATGATGTATGTATGTATGATAATGTCAGGTCTTAGTCAGATATGACTGAGCTACCGTATAACAGTAGACGGTACTACCTGGTCTCTGTTAGCGCCGAACGTTGGGCGGAACTTACCAAACCCGACACCCCACATTGTGCCAACGGCTTCGGGCGGAAGAGCGCAATTGGGAGGGTACAAGCCTTACCCTGGTGCGAGGAAATGCAAGCTAAAGACAAAATTGTCATGGCAGGGCAGACCAGGCCCTAAGCCTTGGTTGGCGACTGGTCTAGGATCGAAGCTCCGACAGGCGGACAGTTAGAGCATTGCTTTGCTGATCCGGCAGCTTCTGCAGCTTGTCTTGTTCCAGATGTAGGGGTGTTACCTTTCCTCTGGAGTGAACTAGGCGGGCCGAGAGAGGGATCATGCTGCATGGGCAACACATGATCTCTATATTTTAGCCCAGGCTTTGTGCTATGGAGAGGCAATAACTCCATCCCTGGTCTTAACTGGTCTCGGAATCAAAGCGAGAGGCAACTGTTACGGGTTATAAGTCCTTGTCAGTTGGCGTAGACATGGGGCGCCACGCGTTGCCTCTGACGGTGGGAGACACCTATAGGTGTCACTGATCAGCTACCGCCCGCCTCAAGCTGGGCAGCCCCCAGCCAATTGGGTGCTGATCCGCCACAGCCTGCCTGCTTCAATGGGTGCTTGGGGCTAGGACAAAATCTGAATCGCAGGCTGTAAAACCAATGCACCAGGTACAAACAAAAATAAAAATAGAAACCTCAAGCTACGGCTTGCAACCTGGAACGTGAGAACCATGTGTCCAGGATTTTCCACTGACTTGACCAATATTGACGATGTGAGAAAAACGGCTGTGATTGATGCCGAACTCAATCGTCTTAACATTGATATTGCTGGCCTGCAGGAGACTCGCCTCGCTGAGGAAGGGTCACTCAGGGAAAACAACTACACCTTTTTCTGGAAGGGTAGAGGGCAGGCAGAAAAAAGGCAACACGGTGTGGGCTTTGCAGTGAAGAATTCGCTACTGGGAATGATTGAAATTCCAGCAGGAGGAAATGAAAGACTATTATCCCTGCGCTTGGCAACCTCTTTTGGGTTTGCCACCATTATTACTGCATATGCACCGACACTCGATTCCTCTGATGATGTGAAGGATTTGTTCTATGAGGAGTTAGACTCCGTGATCAAGGCAGTTCCAAAATCTGACTACATTTATATGCTCGGTGATTTCAATGCTCGTGTGGGCAAGGACTCAAGTTCATGGCCAGTGTGCCTTGGAAAATACAACATCGGTCGCATGAATGAAAATGGGCAAAGGCTGCTGGAGCATTGCACCAGTAATGACCTATGTATTACAAACTCTTTTTTTAAAACAAAAGAGATGCATAAGGTCACATGGAAACATCCAAGATCCGGCCATTGGCACCAGCTGGACTTCATCATCACACGGAGACAACATCTGAACCATATATCATTGACTCGTAGTTACCACAGTGCTGACTGTGATACGGATCATTCTTTGGTTGTTGCAAGGGTTAGACTGAGACCAAAGAGAATCTACACAGCTAAACACAAATCTAGCCACAGGATTAATATTATTAACACTCATGATCCTGAAAAGTGCTTTCAGTTTCAACAGCAACTTGAAGATGCTTTCACTGATACACCAGAAAATTGTACAGTAAATGAAAAGTGGGGTCAAATTAAGGAAACTCTTTATAAAACTGCCGTAGGGGTTTACGGCACTGTGGATCATAAGAGGCAGGACTGGTTTGCGGCCAACAGCGAGACTCTGCAGCCCCTGATTGATAAGAAGAAGAAAGCTCTCTTAAGAAACAAGGAAAGACCAACGCGTAACACTCTGAGTGAGCTAAGGCAAGCTAGGAAGGATGTGCAAAAGGCTGCCAGGCAGTGTGCAAATGATTATTGGATCAAGTTATGTGAGTCCATTCAAATCGCAAGTGATAAGGGAGACATAAGAAGCATGTATGAAGGAATAAAGAAAGCTTGTGGTCCAGTGATCAAAAGAAGTGCACCATTGAAAACCTTGACTGGAGAAGTCATCACTGATAAGAAACAGCAGATGGACAGATGGGTAGAGCACTATTTGGAGCTTTACTCAAGTGAGACCAAACTAGCGGATGATGCCCTCAACGCCATAGAGGCTCTACCAACTCTTGACCACCTGGACACACTTCCCACCATAACAGAAGTTAAGTGTGCTATAAATGAACTTGCATCTGGCAAGGCTCCAGGTAAGGATGGGATTCCAATAGAGGTTATCAGGAGTGGGCAAGACACACTCACTATACAGATCCACCAGCTAATAGAGCTATGCTGGCGTGAAGGACAAGTCCCACAGGATTTCAAAGATTCAAGCATCATAACACTGTACAAGAACAAGGGCGATCGGAGCGACTGCAACAACTATAGGGGTATCTCACTTCTGTGTATTGTTGGAAAAGTATTTGCCAGAATTGTTCTGCGCAGACTTCAAGTCCTAGGAGATCAAGTCTACCCCGAATCACAGTGTGGCTTTCGACAGAACCGGTCTACCACTGATATGATATTCTCATTGCGACAAATGCAAGAAAAATGCCGTGAACAGAATCAACCACTGTTTATTGCCTTCATCGACCTCACAAAGGCATTTGATTTGGTCAGTCGTGAGGGTCTGTTCAAGGCACTAAAGAAGATTGGCTGCCCACCAACTCTTCTGTCCATTGTGGAATCGTTCCACACAGGCATGAAGGGTATAATCAAGTTTGATGGTGCAACTTCTGAAGAATTTGAAATCAAGAGTGGAGTTAAGCAAGGTTGTGTACTAGCTCCCACCCTCTTTGGAATATACTTTTCACTTCTACTGAAATATGCATTTCGTGATCAGGATGGTGGTATATACATTCACTCACGCTCAGATGGCGGCCTCTACAATGCTCAGAGATTGAAGGCTAAGACCAAAATTAGGAGGGTACTGATCAGAGAGTTGCTTTTTGCAGATGATGCTGCAGTTACGACCCACTCTGAGGAAGAATTGCAATGTCTACTATCTGCATTCTCCAATGCTTGTTCTGAATTTGGTTTAACAATTAGCAAAAAGAAGACACAGATTATGTCACAAGGTGCACATGAGGTACCATCAATCTTTATTGACGACGCCGAACTAGAGATAGTAGACCATTTTACATATCTAGGATCAGTGGTAAATAGCAAATTATCCCTAGATCAGGAAATCAACATCCGGATTGGTAAGGCAGCAACAACAATGAACAGGTTAAGAAAAAGAGTCTGGGAGAACAGGAAGCTTACTGCCAAAACAAAAGTCCTTGTCTATCAAGCCTGTGTCCTTAGTACTCTTCTCTATGGCAGTGAAACCTGGACAACTTACTCACACCAAGAGAACAATTTAAACAGCTTTCATATGCGGTGTCTGCGAAGAATTCTTGGTATTAAGTGGCAAGACAAAATCACAAATACTGAAGTATTGGAAAGATCAGGTTGTGTGACAGTTTATTCCATGCTCAGTCTTCGTAGACTTAGATGGATAGGACATCTTAGGAGGATGGATGATGGTAGAATACCAAAGGATATCTTTTTTGGTGAATTACAGATGGGTAAGAGATCTCAGGGTCGGCCTCTACTACGATACAAAGATGTGTGTAAGCGGGACATGATTGATACAGGCATTGATAATGCACATTGGGAGCAAGTCGCCGCTGAACGTGTTGCATGGAGGGCAAATATCAGAAATGGAATAAAGTCAAAGGAGAAAATTATTGCAGAAAAGTCACACACCAAGCGTTTGAGACGTAAGATGGTGCATGATGGTGGAAATGACCACGTGTTCACATGCACCCACTGTAAACGGACATTTACAGCGCAAATTGGCCTTATCAGTCACACTCGCTACCGCCATAGTTAAAAGTTATTATGCCTTTTTAAAGCACAAACTATCGTCTATCAAGACGGCAAGGTGTCAATGGATGGATGGATGGATGGATGGATGGATGGATGGATGTATGTATGTATGTATGTATGTATGTATGTATGTATGTATGTATGTATGTATGTATGTATGTATGTATGTATGTATGTATGTATGTGTGTATGTATGTATGTATGTATGTATGTATGTATGTATGTATGTATGTATGTTTGTATGTATGTATGTATGTATGTATGTATGTGTCAGAGTCCTAACTATCTTCTCCTTCTAGCTCACTGGACTTGGACAGGCAAATTACAACATCTACGACACATATACTAATAACACATGACTGCAATCGGAAACTCGCAGGAGCTGTCTCCTGAACAACCTTTATTACATTATATTACAGGATAACAATATGGTCTCACTTCACGCTTAAGCAATCATTCGACACAGGCAGCCAAACGCTCGCACACATGGGCGATATTTTCAGTGTCGCCCGTATGACCATTCGCAATCACAGTCTCACATCATCCCGCACATATCACAGTTAGTACATTCCTCGAATATCAATACACAACGTTCATCTCATCTATCCGTCACAACACTATCGTTCTATCGTTCTATCACTCGCTATATCTCCACACGTCCGTCTCTATTCGCTGTCTCACACACACTGACTTCGTCCTCCTTGACCTTCCCACATCACGTGGGTCTGTCCACGGGCTTCTTGCCTGACCGTCCGTTAGCCAAGCCGTGATGTCTCCTACTGCCCTTGACCTCAGCTATTGCTTACACTGACTCTCGCTTACATACCGGCAATTACACTATTACTTACATACAAGACCCTGACACTCTCCCCCCGCACAAACAATGTGGCACTTTCTCTTGGAAATGTGACACATTCTGTTGTTGTTCTTGATACATCTTTTTAACCTTGTCAGGGGATTGTATGACCATCCGTATACGCGTGCGTACCTTCTTACTCTGGTCTTTTCCGAGATCAACTATAACTATTGTTCTCTCTATTTCAGGACTGAGGTTTCTCTCAAGGTTTTGTCGTGGTCTGGCAAATGTTCTGGTTGGGTCTACTTGCCATACCTCGTTATATTCTTCAATCCCCACTCCGTGACATTACATTCTGTTCATGTTTCCCCATCTATTCGCTGTGTATTATCATCTCATAGTTATTGTGGCTATGCTGGTTTAAGGATTCTCCATTGATTCACGCCTGGAATAAGGCTACAACTTCCTCTTACAGCATTCTTAGATTTTCTCTCTATTCAGACGTGGTCCCCCTCGTCTCTATTTAATGCACCCTAATCGATTCTCTTTATGAGCACGCTATGTCAATGTTGTGGTCATGGTTCGAATATACTTCCTGTATATAATAGTCCCGCTTACCTCTTTTTATGTCAGACCTTGACTTGTTTCCCTTTTTGGGCACACCTCGTTTACTGTTTTGGAGAGTTATTATTAATCTCTTTTGTTGGTATATCCCTGTTGGTATGTTCCTTCTTGTTACAATATTATGATGTTAGTTTTGTACCACTATTGCTAAGCGTCATTCGTCGGGCTATCCACCATTCGCGAACGTAAGTTTGGTAACACTCGCGCATTGGGATTGCCAGGCGTTGATTCTCAGCATTACAACTTATACCTTTCACAGCTGTACTTACGCTTATATGTAAATATCACATTCTACCAATACAAACTACTATAATAATAAAATTAGACATTGGATGTCATGCACTTAATAAATTTACAATAAAATATTCATCGTCGCTGCCTTTATGCACTTATAGGATACTGTTCTTGTCCTGTGAAAGTTATGCACACGTAATTAAATTACCAGTGTTCAATGTTCATTGCGGTGCTGGAATGTTTGGCATTTCTTCTTTCTGAACCGATTATTGACGTACTCTGTATACCATGATATTGTCCTTTCTTCTGTATAGTGATTAAGACTTTGCACCAAGTTTGGACAATTTGTAAGTCCGTTCTGTAAAATTATTGGAGTTCACACCTGTAAAATATGTAGTAATGTTTTAAGTTCGGTGGCTTTACTTATGAGTGTGGCCATGGTGCGTATGTCTGTGACTGTCTTTGCCATAGTACGTAGGTTGGCATCTGGTTCCTTAAACTGATCACTGGAAATGAATGTCTGCACTTGTGAAGTTCTTGTCGTTGTTGGTCGATTTCAAAATGTGGACTCTGTAGATACTCGTTTGAAACGAAGTCAATATGTGTACAGCTTACTGTTAGATACCTGAAATCACATGTTGAGTCTTACTGTTCTGCCGATGACACTTTTCACGTTGAAGGAACTTTTATGTTGGTCTATACAATGACGTGTGCTAGTATCATAGCGCTGGAGTCGTACAGCAGACAAGGCAATTCTGGAGTTACTCGATCTAAGGATATAAAGTGGGTTACGGTTAAAATTAATGTTGAGATCATTTTGAGTGCTATCTCCAAACCTGCACTCGTACATGTGTGTATACATCCAATAGTTCAAATAATAATAATAATAATACACCATGTATCGTTTTGAAATGTAATCGTACATGTTTGTACACTGCTCTGCAATTTGTGTATATTTTCCAAAATATGTAGGGTACTTTGTTGCTGATTTTTGTCAGTAATTCCACCGACTGATGATTTACATTGTTCAGCCTAAGTATGTGTCTGAGTTGATTTGACATAGTGTTTATCAGTGGTAACAACAAACTTTGGTTCACCAGTACTGATGTAAGTATCAAAGTTAGCTGGTTTGTCATGAGTAATATCATCTGTGTTGCGTCATAATGAGTGTGAATAAAACTGTTAGTGAAGTCATTTGTTTTGCATTTACAATGAGTAGTGCGAGTAGATCCATCCATTGTGTGCACTTGGGCATGTGTGTAGTTAACAGGAGGTATAGCATGTACCATGATGTTTTGTGATCTTTTCCCGCCCTTGTGAAATGCTTGCTATCTGTACCTTCTTTTCTTTGTTGATACACACCAGTTTCTGTTTTTTCTTGTTGTGAGATGGTAGTCACGTTGGTCTGGTGTGGTACTTTGGTTTGTTCATCATGTTGTTGTATGATGAGTGGTGTAGTTAAGGCAGTGTTTGTTGTGGTGTTAACTTTCTGCCATGTCTGGGTTTTGGACTCTGTGTGGTCTATTACATTTATTACATTTCCAATTAATAAATCGCAGCAAGGATTGTCTAATAATGCGCAAGTTACTCTGCCTGATAGGAAAGGTGATTTTATATTGGCCCATGCCATAGGATATTTCTCTACTGTTCCTGAAACAGTTCTGCAATAGATGTACTCATCTAGGTAGTCTTTAGGATCAGCTAGGGTCTTCCGAAGACCGATAAGACAGGACCCTGTGTCGCGTACACATGTGCATACTGTGTCATTAATGTATCCCTCATGGAATGTTAGTTTTCCTAACGACAGTCTGGATGTTTTGTTCATTTCATTTCTTGCTTGTGGAATATTCTCCTCTTTTACTAAGGAGTGCGGCTGTCTGCTGTTGACAACGTTATTGAAATATGGTACGAAGTCTGTTGGGTAAAACTCAGTCTGTTCTGTATTTGCAGTATTTGTTCTTGTTTTCGAATCTGTGATGTTTACTTTTTCTAAGTTCTTTGCTGAACTGTCTGTTGTAATGTTTGTGGCTGCATTTGCTTTTGCTTTCTGTATTCTTTTTACTCCTTCACATTCGAAACGTCTGTGGCCATACGCCAAACAAAAATGACATTTGGTTCTATATTTCCTTTGATTTACTTTCCCCAGTTTTTGTGCTATAATAGTATGCAGGTATTCTTGATAAGTGGGATTCTTATCGCATATTACATTTTCTGTATGTGGGGTGCTACAATGTTTGCACAGTACCGGTTTTGTTTTATGCGGTTTGTTTTGGCAATCTGTAGCTGAAGATGCCGTTGCCCTTACAGTACTCTTCTGTTGAGTGTTTTTAATCAGGTTCATACTTTGATGGTAATATTCGTGGCATTTTTCTAGTAAATCTTTGATAGGCTCTGTGTTGTGTTCTTCTAAATATTTTGCGCATTCGGCTGGGAGTGTTGCTTTAAGCTTTTCTATTAGGAAGAAATCTAATACTGCCTGTTCGTCGTCTGTATGTTTAATTTCATATATTAGTGCCCCATAATAGTGTTTTATTTCATCTATATATCTGTGAAACGACTTATCTGGGTTCGGTTTCAGGTTCTGTAACTCTAATTTTAGATTGTCAAAGTAATTTACATAGTGCGATAATATGTTTGTTTTGTAATATTCATAGTCCTCCCTTGACGTATCTGGTATGATATTCCGAAGTTGTTGACTCTTTATTGGTAAGAATTCCCTATACCATGCATACCATCTAGTTTTTGGAATTTTGTTGTCTTGCATTTTCTGCTCGAATTCCTGTGTCCAGTCGCGGATCAGGTTATATTTCCTATTCCTATTTTCATAGATATGCAAGCTTTCATTAAGTTGTGACCGTGTACCTTTTAAATAACACTTCAACGTTCTGTAATGCTCTATGCACCAAGACTTTACATGGTCTGCACTCATTGCCTGTTCTACTCCTATTTCTTTGAGGGTGTCACATGAAGTCATTTTAGACGTAGGTTTAACTTGCAAGTTTTTGACTAATATATTGGTATAGCATATATATGTTTCAATAGATCAAAATATAACTTGTTTCTTACTTTACCATCATTTTATATGCTCATCACTATTCACATATAACGATACTCGTAAACATGCAAGGAAATAAAGGAATGCAGATTTGGGTAAATAGCAATCAAAATTAATCAACTTATCTTTATCTGCTGTTTACTCGAACGCTTGATGTACAGGAACTTGATTCTCGTGCTGGTTACAGTTGACCTGTTCTGGTTACGTCGGTCGCTTTGTAGAATTGAAACCTGCTGTGGAAAGAAATGACGTTATTTTCGTTCTGATTTTATTAACAAATCTCTGATTTACAATTTCTTATAAATATTATGCAATCGATCTTCTTCTTTACATAAGTAGCGTTCTTTTATGCATTTTACTTGGGTATGTGGTTCGTGTGTACTTCTGACACCATTTTACCTGTCAGAGTCCTAACTATCTTCTCCTTCTAGCTCACTGGACTTGGACAGGCAAATTACAACATCTACGACACATATACTAATAACACATGACTGCAATCGGAAACTCGCAGGAGCTGTCTCCTGAACAACCTTTATTACATTATACTACAGGATAACAATATGGTCTCACTTCACGCTTAAGCAATCATTCGACACAAGCAGCCAAACGCTCGCTCACATGGGCGATATTTACACGTGTCGCCCGTATGACCATTCGCAATCACAGTCTCACATCATCCCGCACATATCACAGTTAGTACACTCCTCGAATATCTATACACAACGTTCATCTCATCTATCCGTCACAACACTATCGTTCGATCGTTCTCTCACTCGCTATATCTCCACACGTCCGTCTCTATTCGCTGTCTCACACACACTGACTTCGTCCTCCTTGACCTTCCCACATCACGTGGGTCTGTCCACGGGCTTCTTGCCTGAAAGTCCATTAGCCTAGCCGTGATGTCTCCTACTGCCCTTGACCTCAGCTATTGCTTACACTGACTCTCGCTTACATACCGGCAATTACACTATTACTTACATACAAGACCCTGTATGTATGTATGTATGTATGTATGTATGTATGTATGTGTGTATGTATGTATGTATGTATGTATGTATGTATGTATGTATGTATGTATGTATGTATGTATGTATGTATGTATGTATGTATGTATGTATGTATGTATGTATGTATGTATGTATGTATGTATGTATGTATGTATGTATGTATGTATGTATGTATGTATGTATGTATGTATGTATGTATGTATGTATGTATGTATGTATGTATGTATGTATGTATGTATGTATGTATGTATGTATGTATGTATGTATGTATGTATGTATGTATGTATGTATGTATGTATGTATGTATGTATGTATGTATGTATGTATGTATGTATTTATGTATTTATGTATGTATGTATGTATGTATGTATGTATGTATGTATGTATGTATGTATGTGTGGGATAATTCTTGAGAATACCATATGAAATGGACTGAAATAGTGTCTAGGGTAAATAAATATTTGGTCCTCAGGGTCGCCGCATAAAGGCAGTTGATCGAGACAGTTTATTTCCTAAAAGACTCCAGGAATAGAGTAGTTATTGGCTCTATTGAAGTAAGAATGGGGTTATGGTCGGATAGACTCCACCCACTTTACAAGATAAACTACCTTCCTGAAGAATAAAACAGAGAATAGGTCACTTAACCACAGATCTCTATCAAGTTGTTATCCTTGGATAAAATATCTGAGACTGTGTGTTGGTCGACCTCCCACTGGATTCTCTGCAGAAAAACATATAGTAGCACAGTTCTCTACAATAACAAACAGTGTAACACTGGTCACTAGACAATGAAAACTCTCCTGACGAACATATATGTTTATTGCCAGACTCTCATAATCTGGAAGTACAAGACTCTGTCTCCACTACAATCTATCAAAACATCAAACAAAAAATACATTCTCAAATAATGTATGAACTTATAATCTAAAAACTCCCCTCCTCCTCTTCTCTTCCCTGCACCTAAAACCCAATCATCCACCTTTGCTTGTTATGCCCTACTCGGGATGACTGTTTCTACTATGTGCCGTTCAATCACTACTCGGCATATCCTCCCCTACATGATGTCTATCACACTGAAAAACCAACCAGAACATAGATCAGAGATCTGACTAGTGATTGTGTCCTTATTGTAACTCAGTTCGTGCAGACACCAATATTCAAATCAGGAGAATGTAGATTCACTCCACACAGGGCTTCTCTACACTGTCTTTATTCTCCCACACCCACAGTTCTATGACGACACTTCTCCTGTCACAACCTAACTCCTCTTCTGATTCTACCGCTGAAATAGATGGGCTCCTCCCATCCTAACTTGACCAAACACCACAATGTGCCACTGAGAAAAAACAAGGTTCTCTGGATACTGAACATTATAATGGGGATACGGCTCATTGACGTTGATAAAATACAGTCATAATTGACCAACAAAAGGAACTGTCCTCACTTGTTCCCTTCGATAAAAATGATGATGGTGTGACTGAGTCTGGACTACTCGATATGGCGTTGGTCTTGAGAGGAAAATATGTCTGCATAAAATAGGGATTTCACCCCTTTGTATTAATGTCCATCATTCTGGAAAAGTGGAAGCACGGACTCTCAACGACGTACTGGGGTTGTTGGTGAAGGAAGGACTCTCCATGAGCATGGGTCATAGCTAGTTGAACCTCTCTAGGCGATCTCCCGAAGATTGTAAGACTTGCATGCTTCATCCTTAACAAAGACGAAATCTCAAATGTCTCAGTACGACATTTAAACAAACCAGGGAAACGTAGCTGGGTTCATATCTAAGTCAAATTATGATGACCTTCTCATAAGGAAAGTACCATCCCATCCGTGACTTCGGCAGACCTATGACTTCCATGATTCACCAGGAAGAATATTAATGTCATCTCTCGTCAGACGCCAGTGATGAGTAGTAGAAGCTTTTCAATAGCCCTGGGCTAAATTGATGTCATCAGAGTTGCCAAACCCAAAAAAGGAGATAACTCCGTCTGGAGTTTCTCACTGTTGCTAGAAGAAAAATACGGGATTACTTCCCCCGCCTCCGATTTCTTTGGAAGGAATGCCGAGGTCCATAAGTACGGAAGTGGCGCATACTCTGCATATTAGAAGCCCATCGTTGTTGAACTTCGCCAAATTTAAAGCCATAGTTTTAGACTCAGCTTAAATCAGCCAAGATCCAGCCAGTTAGGACTCAGCCAAGATGTTTTAGACTCCAAGATGTCCCACGCCGCCTCAAATGTCTGGAATCAAAAAATGTCAAGCCATGAATATACTAGCTATTATGCAGCTCATAAGACTCACAGAGACAACAATTGACATATGTCCGAGGACAATCGTCATATCCATGAAGTTGGGTATCACCTGTGGCCTGTAACGTAGGGGTCTATTTGGCGGGAAGGTGGCCGGTAATCTGAACACTCTACCAACCTCACTTTTCTACCTATACAACGAACAGGACATCACAGATACCAAATGGAGATATATTCTCACACATACAAACACTCCTCTATATGGGAGGACAACAATCTGTTACAGAACATGACCGGGGGGGGGTGTGACTAAGGTCGGGGTTTTGTAAATATTGGCTCCAATGTCTTGTTATTTTGGCAAGCACACTGCACGATTTACGGCAGGTAAAAATGAGTATTTAGGTATGTGAACCGTTCTCATAAATATGATTGAGCCAATGACATACAGAAGCCACCAAAATCCGACAAAAGCAATGGGGTGTCTTATCTAACTGTGTCCCCAGGCTGTCATACACACAAAATATACGTTCCGTCCCCGGCATATTCTGTACACAGATAAAGTAAAGATTCACACACACAAGATATATATGCGTACAAGATCTGAATCTTTACAAAGGCATTATGTAACACCTGAATACTTTACCAAGAGTCCGGTAAAGATAGGCTCTTCCCTAGATGAGAGTGAACCAAAAGTGAAGATAGATTGAACTCTGCAGAAACGGTACAGCATTTACAGAGACATCAAAGTCTTCAAAAGAAGATGAATCAGTAATCATAGCATGATAAGAATTATAAGCATAGGAATATAGGACAGTGGTATAGACGTTCAAATCTCAAGCTGTCTTTCCTACAGAAGTAACGGTGCCGTAGCAAACTCCTCCAAAATACATACATGACATGTAAGATACTTCTCATATCAAACAAAGATTGTATTACATATCTACCACAAGTCTTATCATTAAAAAAAAAAAACATATGTATGCTCACCAATGCAACATAGAGGCAAAAATGGGCCCACAAAGGGGGCCTACACCCTCCCGGAATAAACTCACATCTACATTGTTGGGACTTCCAGACTCAAGTGACTATGTCTGGTCCCGCCTGGGAGTTTTACCAAACTATTCCATTCTATTTCTAGCTACTGGCACATTCCTCGCCTCTGTCTCACTCTGGCAGTCGTTACCATATAAGGCAACCGCCAGTCCCCCACACGTGAAATTCCCTTTTCCAAGAAAAGATATTTATAATCGTCTGCAAGCTGGAGTAAACTGGGTCGTTATGTCACAGTATGTATGTATGTATGTATGTATGTATGTATGTATGTATGTATGTATGTATGTATGTATGTATGTATGTATGTATGTATGTATGTATGCATGCATGCATGCATGCATGCATGTATGTATGTATGTATGTATGTATGTATGTATGTATGTAGGTAGGTAGGTAGGTATGTATGTATGTATGTATGTATGTATGTATGTATGTATGTATGTATGTATGTGTGTATGTGTGTATGTGTGTATCTGTGTATGTGTGTATGTGTGTATGTGTGTATGTGTGTGTATGTGTGTGTGTATGAGTATGTGTATGTATGTATGTATGTATGTATGTATGTATGTATGTATGTATGTATGTATGTATGTATGTATGTATGCATGCATGTATGTATGTATGTATGTATGTATGTATGTATGTATGTATGTATGTATGTATGTACGTACGTACGTACGTACGTATGTATGTATGTATGTATGTATGTATGTATGTATGTATGTATTTGTATGTGTGTGTGTGTGAGTGAGTGAGTGAGTGTGTGTGTGTGTCTGTCTGTCTGTATCTCTGTGTGTCTGTCTGTCTGTCTGTCTGTGTATGTGTGTGTGTCTGTGTGTGTGAGCGTGCGTGCGTGCGTGCGTCCGTGGGTGGGTGGGTGGGTATGTGGGTGTGTCTGTTTGTCTGTCTGTATGTCTGTATGCGCATGGCTGCCTGCCTGCGTGTGTGCGTGCGTGTGTGCGTGCGTGTGTGTGTGTGTGTGCATGTTATTAACAGGATTCTCTAACACGAAGTCGTCCGCTATAATGAGATTCAAAATGGCATAAATTCATGGCGTAAAATAAGCTTTGAGCTTGTATGCCTTCTTTATCACAGTAAATGTGGTTAGCCGCCGCTGAGGCGCTGTGGGTTTTCGCGGATCACTTGATCTCCGTGACTACAAGTGCATGCTGCGCCGTTCGTCATCACGTGACGTCTCGGTGCTCGGAACAGCTCTGACTATTTTGTCGTCCGGTCTGGCGACATAGGCGAGGTATTTATCTCCCAACCGACGCCGCCGGCCTTCGTTCTGGGCTTGGATTGATCAGATATCATCGGTGTTTGTGCTCTCGCCTGCCGGATCGTGGAAGAAATGAAGCTCATGGCGGCGCCCATTTAAAGCAAAGCAACTTCACGTGCACCCTCTCAGCGCCGCTTGCTATTCTTTCGTGTATCAGACAACAGATCGGACGAGATTACCCGTTGAATTTAAGCATTAAGAGTTAATACATACAGGGATAACTGGCTTGTGGCAGCCTAACGACCACTGCACATGTGTTCGTCTCCAGCCGTCTTGACTTCTCTTGCTAGTGGATAAAGATGGACACAGGCGAGAGAGTGAGGTCGACGAAGTTGCTCAACTCTTCCTTATCCAATTCATCGCAGCGAGACATTCTTCATCCAATTTACTGGATGTAATGAATGGTCTTCATCATTCTTGATGGACAAACACAAACACAAACACAGAGAGACACAAAGACACCTGCATTAGCAAATTGTTTTAAAGTGTCAGTCAGCTGTCTAACGTTGATCTTGTTGAGTTGAGTTGATCTAAGAACTGATATAACTGACTCAGGATATTCTCTCACACGATACGTCCCCTCGCTCAACATCCAGCGAAGATTCACACTGCTAGTCGTTCCCACCGCTATCTGATCGAAAGTATTCCTGTCTTCCCTCCCAGTTTTGAGATTCTGCTAGAATCCCTGCCAATCCCCCGTAACCTCATACTTTCCACTTTCGTTGATCTACGAGATACGTCATCAATCTTATATATAAATAAGGATCGTATGTCTGTCTGTCTGTATGTATCTATGTATGTCCTTTGTGCGCTCGCGAACGGCCCATCCGATTGAGATGAAATTTTCTACACGCCTTCCTTTCAGTCCAGAGCTGTCAACTGTGATATTTTTTTAGTGTGAAATCGCCTGCTTACTCAGTATTATTTCATTTTTCATTTTTCATTATAATTTCATATATCTCAGGGGACCTAACTCCGTAAAAGTTATTTCAAGGGGCATAACTTTTCTGTATAACTTATAGTCATATTGTGGCATCGTTTTCAAAGATTTATAAACTCTTTGTCCATAGTTATGTACCGGCATATGAGTTATAATAAATAATGATACAATCTGTAAGGCATTTTCAAAGTTTTCATAAAAATAATGCACAATGCATAACATTGTAACTCATCTTTTTTTGCTTAAGAAGTTACTGTAGTCATGCAGGTGATTAGAAAGAGTTTTCATTAAAAATAATGGATGGTGTGTGGAAGGACATTCTTTTAAGTTACTTTTTTTGTTGTATGAATTTAATGAGACGCTACCCGCCAGGAGCTGGGCAAAGCCACGCCGTGTCAGATAGATAGACAGACCCACCTTTTCGCTGCAGTTGTCTACTCCTCCTTTTCCTTCTTCTGCTGATGCTGCTGCCGCCGCTCCATTTACCCAAGTTAATTGTTGGGGAAGATGTAAAGATCTTTCAAGTGCTCTTTCTAATGCTTTTTGTAAGTTGGTCTTCGTTTATCTAAGGTTGTTCTAACTGCAACCAATAAATGATTAGACAGACAGGCAGGCAGACAGACAGACAGAGAGGGAGGGACGGACAGACAGACAGACAGACAGACAGACAGACAGACAGACAGACAGTCGGGAACGGGAACTTATATGACTACTTATATGAATTAAATGAGATGCTCGCCATCAGGGGCTGGGCGAAGCCGGGCCGGATCAGACAGACAGAAGACAGACAGACATATAGACAGACAGACAGACAGATAGATAGTCGGGAACGGGAACGGGAGCTTATATGACTACTTATATGAATTAAATGAGATGCTCCACACCAGGAGTTGGGCGATGCCGGGCCGGGTCAGACAGACAGACAGAAAGACAGACAGAAAGACAGACAGACAGACAGACAGACAGACAGACAGACAGACAGACAGACAGACAGACAGACAGACAGACAGACAGTCGGTAACGGGAACGAGAACTTATATGACTACTTATATGAATTAAATGAGATGCTCCCCACCAGGGACTGGGCGAAGCCGGGCAGGGTCAGCTAGTATCTAATAAATGCCAGCACAAGGAAGACTGACGTCATATCTGTAAACCACGACCACTTGTCTGTAAGATGTCCAACATAGTAGTCTATATGCATATTTTGTATAGAACACGAGCTTGAATAGTACGCATGATAAATGGATAAATCACTGAAAAACGAGAAGTAGATTGAGAGCTTTACCAAAGCACGACTACAAAAAACAATGGACGTTGCGGCCAAAGCCTTCGTCAGCACAGAACAAACAAACAAACATAGATTAACGATTACACGATCGACACTACATGAAAGTATACATTTCACCTTATCTGTGTCCTAGCTTGAAAGGCTGATAAATGGATAGGTGAGTTGCCGAAATATCAACTCTATAACAGATTCCCAGAGAACATATCCATGTTGCGATCTTGACATAAAATAGCTTTCCTCACACACCACGGCAATGTTACATGCTGATTACTAACATGTTTATCCCCCAGTCACCCAAAGCCTACACAGTATGCGATCGATCAGCATCTAGCGTTCTGAGAGTCGACCATCAAAGTCCGCCATTTGTTATTGGCATCCCGATGTTTGGTCGTGATGCGACACACCTTGGCGAGTATTGTTCAGTGGCCCTGCAATCTGTCGACGATCCACTGATTATAACATTGCATATAAGGTAACATGTGTGCCGTCAGTGTTAGCTGATGTCCGGGGGTATATACTTGGTAATGTCACCGACTCTTCCATAAAGCTAGCTGTTATATTAACATTGCAGATCCGGTAGATCAGGCTGAGGTATAGGGGTCACAAACTCTTCCATGCTAGCATTTATTTCTGTGTATCTGTGTATGTTCCTATCTGTTCTCAGTGTTAGCTGATGTCAGGGAGCAGAGTGTACACTTGGTGATAACACAGTGCCATGTCACAGAAAAGAATGATTTAAGTTTCACACATACAAACAAAACAATATTAGGTTCTATAAAGGATAATACTTTGTACACCTAAATGCACTAATAGGAAACGCACTAATTTCGCGTAATAAAAACACGTCAGACAAATGTGCCATATAGTAACACGAATGATACAATTTCATTCGGGCATGAAACATTGATACATACACCGTGCTTTGAACAGAACACTCACAGAAAGCTAGTAGATCATCTAGGTACTTTTGCTTTCTTTCACCCTAAACAAACTTTGCGAGCTATATTTAGAGTCACCAGCTATATTTAGCGCCGACGGTGATCTCCTCTGTGTTCGGGTGGAGTGCGTGTCAGTGCGTTTCAATTGCCCCACACCACAGTGTTGTTTCTTTGGGCTGTGGCAACCGTTTCTGTCTCCCTTCGATCCTCATTTGCATCGGTCCTGCAATCACTTTCCGGTTAGGGTTAGGGGTAGGGTACACACACTAACCCTAACCCTAACCCTAATCCTAATCCTAACCCTACCCCCTAACCCTAACCGGAAAGTGAAAGAATAGCGCACCACCGCCGCCGCATAGAATTGCACACTGAGCTACGGCGCAACACACGGAAACCCCCTGAATATTCGGCGCAACACAGGGAACCCCTGGATGTGACGTCATGCCCTGGGATTCCCTTTTGTTTGGGGTAAAAGAAAGCAAAAGTACCGACAATCTAAAAGAACCGTTAGGATCCACACTAGGATTTACAATTCAAAAGTCGGGGCATCGACACGAAACGATAGACAGCGCACGCTCCCAGAACAATACATACTCCCTTTCAGAGGGTTTCTCTATCATCAGCGTTTAGCGGGGAACGAGAGAAAGGGCTGGGGAAAGGCGGTTTAACATTCCACAAATTGGGTATGCAATCAGTGCATCGGTGACGATCTAGCCCCTGAGCGAAAGAAGCTAACTGTGAGTGCGGCCGGCTATAGAATATTGTGTTATGTGTGTGGATATTCATTACTGTGAAATAAAGCCCATCGTTGAGTTTGACTGCGGCCAAAGTCTTGTTTGGTTATTTGAGAGAGAAAGAGAGATACAACGACAAGGTCCACGTCGTTCGCATGAGGTCACACATGCTGGTTTAAGTAGTACTTCTTACTCATCCACCTAGACAACCTTCTGAACTCAAGAAAATGTACGAAGCCACCATCAACCAATCAATCAATCAATCAATCAATCAATCAGGTGCCGTCTGCGCAATGAAGTTTGGCTGCAACGGATCTCCTACACTGTCTGTCTCCCGCCATGACTGTACATTTTGTCAGGCTGATGTTCGTCCATCTTTTGATATTATCCTCCCACTTGTATCGTTGTCTACCTCTTGCTCGCTTGTTCCCAACATTGCCTTCCAGTATGGTGTTTAGAAGACTATTATGTCTTTTAACGTGGCCAAATTGGTTCACTTGTCTCCTCTTTATTTCTTTCATCAACTCTCTCTTCATTCCCAGTTTTTCTAGGACCTCTGCATTTGATTGTTTGTTGTTTCCATGAAATACGACATATTCGTCTGTATATCCACATCTCCAGGGCTTCTATGCGACTTTCTAGTTGCTTGTTCAATGCCCAGGATTCCGCGCCATACAGTAGCGTTAATATACGTAGCATTTGACAATTCTCATTTTTAATGCGTTATTAATCTCTCTAGATGTTAATAGTGATTTCATGCCGTGGAAGGCATTTTTAGCCATTCCTATTCTCTTTTTGATTTCAATTTCACTTCTGCTATCATCTGTTATTATATGTCCAAGATAAGAGAAACTTGTTACGTGTTCTAGTATCTGCCCGTTTACTGTGATGTTCATTGATGACCTTTCCTTTTCACTGCTAATTGTCATAGTTTTTGTTTTTTGGATGTTAATATCTAAGCCACATTGCTTTTTTTTTATTTTTTTATTATTGCGTATCCCTTACGGAACGTTGCAGTCAACACCAACATTTTTCAGCTGCTGTTGATGTACTAGGCAAGTGTTACGTTCAGTAGTTTGCCATTGCCTTCTGAACTGACCGGCTCCCATACCAGCACATTATAACACAACGCGAAAGGTTTGCTACACAAATCGGGTCGCAGCTGAGCTTCGGAACGCCTGGTACCCGGCTCACGAACAGCGTTCGCAAGCCTTTAACCACGAAGCCGGCTAAAGCCACATACTGCACAATCAATAAAACACACCAACTCTATCAAATGACATCATCAACTACTCCATGATGCAGGCAGTCATTTCTGTGTATGTCCATATCTGCATCCAGTGAGCCACATAATTTTGTTTGTTGTTTTGAGAAATTGTGCTATTAAAGAAACCCCCCAGCCCCTCATAGTCTCAGTAACGTATACCCTTGCTCCTGCCCATTAAACCTGTTTTTCGGCATCTGATGGCAGTCGTATATATATATATATATTACCGAACTTTCTTCTGGAACGAAGGAACAAACTTTATTTTCAAAGGGTTAAGAATTGGGCACTCAGGGATGTCCGACATTCTGCCTTTCTACTCTCTGTCCTCTCATATGTTATTTCATTATACACGAGCGTATATAGCAGTTTCACCAGCATAGAGCAGTTTCACCAGCATAGAGCCCGATGTGTGCTGCAATTTACCCCTTTCTACTCATCACAACTGCCTTAACTGTCCCCATCGATTAGAAGTACCACCTGCATATAGAGGTTGCATCGGCACTGGTCGAGAAGAAAACATTTACACAAACCTAACTCCGGTAGATCCTACATCTTACCTGTGCTCAGTCTACTTCAACGTCTACGTGTGAGTTTTAAAGATTTTATTTTTATTTTAAATAAAATTAAATAATCAGAGATGGCCAGTTTGTCTCCAGATGCCATTAACATCATCATTATCATATCATAGTCACTATCTTTGTCTTCTTATACGTCTGTTGCTTTCATTAACATCACAATCAATTCACTGAACGAGCCGGCTACTGATTCATGTTGTGAACTGTATATCGGAACATGCTTTTTTTTCCCCAGGAGGTTCATTCTCAATTCGGATAATAAGTGTAGAGATCAATACCTGTGCCTTCACGGAGCCAAAATGTGTGACGATTCTGGGAGACACCGGCTGCTCTCTTACATACTTCCAGAAAATAAACGTTCGACTCTTTTATTCAAAATACAATGGGCTTCATGCAGATCTACCCTTCAGTGTGAGTACTTCATATCAGAAACTGTTAATATACCTCTTATATGAGTTGTAGGAGAGTCGTTGAAGCAGTACATTTAACATAGTCAATATCAAACATACCAAATCACTACTGTGATCGATTAGACCTTATTTTATAATGGCATATGCTTAATGATTTAAACAAGAATATTTCACAGCAGTATGTGGTATTTAATATGCACTGAACATCAAGTGAGTTGATTACAACTAAAGAAGATAACAATCAATCCAAATCAATTCAGATTACCATTTTTCAATCCAGACACTGTTATAGTTGTTCTGATCGTCTGCACGACACATCCACCAACGTACAGCAACTAACTGTATCCGTCCAATGTTGATTGACACGCAGCCTCACAAATGTAGTGCGCTGCCTCTTCCTGGCCAGCTGAATCTGTAAACAAAATCCTGCATAGTGGATGTGTCATCTTCACTAAAGGCATTCATAATGTTCATGTGATGAAACGCCTCAGTGATGTTATATTTCCTCTCTCATTACCCGAGGAATGTATAAAAGCATAGTTCAAAATAAGAAGATATGAGAGAAACCTATACAGGGCTTTATGCGCTTCAACGTGTTTGAAGCAAGTCATGCTACCCTGGTGATAACTGCAACTTCTTCTGGGACAAATTTTACAAAAAGAAACAAATTTACGAGGGTGCTACACAGTTTCAAACTGTCGAAAGACCAGCTGACTCACGCTATTCAGAATTTGCGGCATCAGAAATGAGTGAACTGTTTACCATCATTTCTAGAACTGTTTCTCTTGACACAAGTTTGCCCGATATAAGTGTAATTACACTTCGCTATCAAGTACATACGTTGCCAGCTGTCATATCACGTGAAATTACACAGAAAATAAATTGCGGAACCATTCGTGGTCACTAAGACAATTCATAAATAAACACACATAGCATTGATTCGCACTCATAGAAGGAGAAGAAGAAAGTAGAGTTTAGATGGCGTACTAGACAACATAAACTATGAAAGAGATAGTTACCGACCGGGATTCGAACCTGTCACCTCCAAATGATGATGGCGCCCCGCTGCAGGAACAAGTGTACTTCGACGCATGACCAACTAGTCACTCCTAAACAAATGTCTTCATTAGCCAGGTCTATTATACAGATGTTCCGGTGGCTGAGCTACATATCTCGAATGGAGGATGAATGTATTCCCAAAGATCTCCTATACGGAGAACGAGCCACAGGTAGGAGGCCAACCGGAAGATCCCAAATGCGATATAGGGATGTGTGTAAACAAGATATGAAAACCCTTGGAATAGATCCAGACGCGTGGGAAAGAGTTGCAACAGACACATGCTCCTGGAGAAGAGATGTACGAAACGGACTGGTGCGCTTTGAGCGCAATCTGATCCAACAAACGGCGGCACAGGCTTAAAACTTGCCTCATCTTACAGATGCGGAAACTGTGACAGGGATTGTCACTCTCGTATTGGACTATACAGTCACCATCGGTGCTGCCAGGTACCTCCCAAGCGGCACAACTCTATAGTCCTTCAGGACTGAAAGAGGCCTACTACTACTACTACTACTACTACTACTACTACTACTACTACTACTACTACTACTACTACTACTACTACTACTACTACTACTACTACTACTACTACTACTACTACTACTACTACTACTACTACTACTATTACTACTACTACTACTACTACTACTACTACTACTACTACTATTACTACTACTACTACTACTATTACTACTACTACTACTACTACTACTACTACTACTACTACTACTACTATTACTACTACTACTAATACTACTACTACTACTACCACTACTATTACTACTACGACTACGACTACTACTACTACTACTACTACTACTACTACTATTACTACTACGACTACGACTACTACTACTACTACTACTACTACTACTACTACTACTACTACTACTACTACTATTACTACTTCTACTACTACTACTACTACTACTACTACTACTACTACTACTACTACTACTACTACTACTACTTCTACTACTACTACTACTACTACTACTACTACTACTACTACTACTACTACTACACAGATGAACCTACAATTATGGAATACGGACAGAACTCGTATCAAACAATAGAGATAGCACCACGGGTCTCATAATGGTATAGTAAACCAGCATGGGTCAAATAATAAAAACAACAATCATATCTGACCGTAATGCTGAGTCCAGGATATTCACACATATTTAAAGACGATACATTATTGGTCGGTTCAATTTAGTACATGTATTACACAGGAGCCGGCTTCCTGTCCTAGAGGTTAGCGACTTTTCTTCGTATACTCTCGTAAGTAACGTGGCGACGGTGAGAAGCAGCAGTGGTTCGAATCGCGTCGGTAACTTACGGGGTATTCAATCCGGCCGATCAGAAAGCAATGGCAAACTACTGAGCGTAATCTTGCCAAGAAATCAACAGTCAGCTGAAAGATGCTGATGTTGACAGCGATGTCCTGTAAAGGATATGCAGAGAAAAAAAATTACGCAGGAAATCAATTGGGGAACCTTTTGGGACCACTGAGACAGTTAATTAATAAATACACATAATACTGCTTATCGCTCATAGAAAGAGAAGCAGGAAATAGAGTTTAGAAGACGTACTAGACAACATAAAATTTGAAAGCAATGGTTACCGACCGGGATTCGAACCTGTCACCTCAAATTACGATGGCGTCTTGCTGCAGGAACAAGTGCACTTCGACGTCTGACCAACTAGACAATCCTAAAAATGTGCCTTCATTAGCCAGTTCTTTCATATAGATGGATCTACAACTATGGAATCCCGACAGAGTTCGTATTAAAAAATTGAGATAGAGCCACAGGTCTCATACTTGTATATTAAACCAGCATAGGTCAAATAACAAACACACAAACATAACGACCCGTAATGCTGTGTCCTGTATATTCACACACATTTAAAGAAGAGAAATGATTGTTCGGTTAAATTTAGTACATGCATTAAAAATATACGTATAAAATGTATACAAATATATAAATGTTATAGAGGGGTTCCAAGAGTATCTTGGGTAAAGAAAAGAACAAATGCATCTATACTTCAAGAGCTGAGTATTAAAGTGAGAGTTGGCTATTAAAGACGATAAAACAAAGAAAATTGATATATTTAGGTCACTTGAAACGTCATAAGAGTTTGGATAGAACAATAATGGTGGAGTATATGCCGGGGAAAGAGGACGAGACAGGCCAAAGAGAAGATGAATGCAGGGTGTGGCGGATGATCTCCAGATGAGTGTATCGGACCCGGGACATCTTGCTTGTGATCAAGAAGTTTTCCATTACCCATACATTCGAATTAGGTTCAAATCCCGGTCGGTAACTATTGCTTTCAAATTGTATGTTGTCTAGTACGTCCTCTAAATTCTACTTCCTTCTTCCCTCATCTATGAGCGCCAAACAATACTATGTGTATTTATTTATGAACTCTCATTTGAAATTAGTATAGATATGATTAAGATAGCTTTATGTGCACTTTATCATATTATTATAGTATGTACACAATTTTTAGACGAACTATTGCGAAACAAGGTAGGAGCGATAGAAATATCAGAAACAACGAAATTAGAAATGACAGCATAGACAACAATCTTAATAATACAGAAAAAATAGTCAACTAACTTTGCATCTCAGCTTGTCCGAACACTTCCGAGGAAGTTCAACGAGTGCAGACATGCAGTTTTACTAATTACAGATAAAGCTAGGCAGACTGTCAAGTTAAGCTCTGTTCCTCTGTTTATTATGAAGCTTGATCCAGTAGTGTAATTATCTTTAAATGCGTTGATGTAAAATAATATAGCTGTTCTATGACGTGCTTTCATCAAAGAACAATTTCAAGATAAACATCACAAAGACATATTATGCTGAAAGAGTAAGTTAGCCCACTATCATCCTACAAAGGCATCATATCTTCAATGTATTGACATGATGTGACGAAAGAAAGCTAACAGTTGATTCACGCATTTAACACATAGCATTGTCGAATGTTAAGAGTGATTGAATGCCATGCGAAGACGTAGGCTGATCTTTCCAACGCTGTTGTTATGATTTATTTGTATGTTAACATACTTAACTCAATGCTTCCTCCATAGATAATATGCATTTTAATGTCAACAGACGCCAAACTAATATTTCTTCCACATATGTTTTCGTTTCTATTTTACTCCGATCTCTGTGTATTAATTTCCTACCATATTGTATATATTTCATTCCAAAGAAGTTTCAATATAATAGTTCCGCCACACATTTTTGGTACTTCATTGGCTAGAGACTCCCACCCAACCTTTCACGACATTATTATTTACTTGATTCGCCTAGATAATTGTGTTTACTTGATTCGCCTAGATAATGGTGTTTGCTTGATTCGCCTAGATAATGGTATTTACTTGATTCGCCTAGATAATGGTGTTTACTGAGTGGGCTAACACAACGAGAATGGTCAGTGAGCCAAACAGATTCCAAACAGAAAAAACTGTCATTTGAGGATGTGACCTATTCTCCTGGGATGTCATATACCGATACTTGCGCTCATGTATGTATGCATATATTTATGTACGTATGCATCTATATACGTATGCATTTGTGTATGTATATATGTATGTGCTATCAGTACAAATCCAAATACATATGGGCCATCTCAAAATTATGTTAGAAATGGAGGAGCCGGAGTGTTTATAGACTAACTAACTAATTAATACTAGGGACACGAATAGAAAACAACACGAAAGTACTACCATCAATATGATGCAAAGATCCAGGCAATCAAGACAGCAATATAGTCAGTAGTGAATACCCATCATGGTACACAGGCTGTGATGCTAACCATCCATCCATAAGCGTGGACGGTCATGTTCTGCCATCTCACTCGATCACCAGAGTCGTGGATCAGGTCTGTGTTCCGCAGTACATGATACTCTTGGCAACTGTAAAGTAGGTAGATTGCCATTGCTTTCCTTCCAAGCAGTGATCATACTGGTCGATGACCGTATCCATTGTCTCTCAAAAAAAAGAGATCCTCTGCCTACCGTCGTGAAGCTGGAGACCATAACCTACAACTATCCGTTGGCTGCTCTTCAACTTCATCTACCACCTGCATCCATGGCTTCACGTAACCCTGATCCGGGGGCTAAACGGGTACTCCACCATGCCCGTAGGCTAGCGGAGGGAAGGAGGCACCTTACCTCTCCTTTGATAGGGGATACCCCTACCCCGCCACAAGTGATGCTAACGGCAGACTCAAAATCGGGGTTGACGTACTAAGATCAGGGAGTACTAGGCAAATCTGTCAGTAGTACATACACTACCTCAGGCTCTGTGTTGCAGGATTTACAAACGCAATCCCACATACGACGTTCGAAACAGAGCTGGGGGAGGTTTGGAATCGAACCGCCTTGCGCTGGTTTATATCATGCAATGGAATGAGTGCCTGACGTTCAGAAACAATGGTAAACGACTGAACGTAAAAACTTGGAATAATTCACAAATAGCAGCAAATAATAGAGTTGACTACGATGTTCTGTAAAGGATGTGCACTTAACTAACTAAATAACGCTACCATCTGAAAAAGACAGACATTGAAAGGTCACTAAGAAGTGGAGAGTCCGGAAACGAAGCAACTGATAAACAAGATCAGGAAGGAGCAAAAGAAGAACAAACTGATTTGCTTTTCACATTAAACATTATAAAAGAACTATAAAGTGTATTAGAAAGCCACTATCAGCATCACAAAAAGTTTAGCATTTCATGGACAGACCAGCATATACCATTATTCTACGCCTCAGAACTAGACACAATCGATCACGCGGGCACATGCATACACAATAAAAATTGACGAATCTGCAATGTGCACAAGTGGAGTGGCGGAGCAAACAGCAGATCAGAAAAATACTCAAATTACGACATATCTAGGTACACGTTCTGGCATAGAAAAACAACAGTGACTGGTAATTTAAATGGACCACTGAGTAAACAAATAAGGACAGTGTAGTCTGAACAAGAGTCAACATTGCAGATACAGATAATAACTATCAAGTGAACAGAAGAAGAAGAAGAAGAAGAAGAAGAAGAAGAAGAAGAAGAAGAAGAAGAAGAAGAAGAAGAAGAAGAAGGTGGAGGAGGAGGAGGAGGAGGAGGAGGAGGAGGAGGAGGTGGAGGAGGAGGAGAAGAAGAAGAAGAGGAAGATGGAGAAGAAGAAGAAGAAGAAGAAGAAGAAGAAGAAGAAGAAGAAGAAGAAGAAGAAGAAGAAGAAGAAGAAGAAGAAGAAGAAGAAGAAGAAGAAGAATGAAAGAACTCCGTGTCATATTTCAGATGGTCTACTTCCGTTGCTATAATAGAGTCAATTATCAATCATATCTGGAATCTATTTATATTGTGGTTTTCATAGTTGGAGTTTTCCCGGTACATTATCTTGTCAAACCATTTATTCGTCTACACAGCCAAAAAAAAATGTCATTAAAATAAATTGTTCTTGTCTTAATCACCAGTCGTCGTCAATTGTGAGTGTTATTGAACACATATGAATGATGTTGTTGTTATCTTGAAATGAATTTTGAAATAACATCCTGCGGCGAAGGAATTACAGGCACAATTCGAAATCCCGCACACTGCTGCGGGCGATTTGGCAACAAACCGACTGTCGTTGGTTTTCATTAAATGGTATGCGTGCTGGACATTCAGAAAGCAATGGCAAACTAGTGAACGTAAACTAGCCAAAAAATGACAAACAGCCAAAAATGAGGGGGTTAACAGCGGCGTCTTGTGTTAGACATGCGGGAAACTGTTTAACCATGTAACACGGATAATTAGAGTTCATTTCTGCTTTTCAGTTGATCTGTGCAATGTCCGCAAATTGCACGCTTATGCTGCCATGGAAAATATGTATGAAATTTCGTTGTTGCATCTAATTCTTTTGATGTTGAAAAATATATGATGACTTACTGACTAAAATATGGGACATCTACACAGGTTTGCCTACAAGCCATCCCAGGTGGCGTTCATACCTTAAGAGGTTTTATCAATTAATTCCGCAGGTTCCAGAAGTCTACGAATTGTGTAATCCAAGTGACACCATAATTGTCAGACTCAGTGGCACCAGCCCACCATTCACAATTCAAAGTCCAGATTGGGGAAAACATATTCACACCAATTACACCAGCTGCTCATTGATCCTGGAATCTGGCCCCAATCCTTTGATTGTATCATTTAATTACAGGTAGGTGTTCCAGAATACTGTTAATTCAGTGTTGTCGTTGAATTGTTGTGGCTTGAGTTCGCATGGGAGAGTTTATGTGGATTGCATTGGTGTTTGTAGACAGCGTATGTAGAATCAACATGTATGGTATATAGTGTGTGTGGTTATGTGTGTTGCATGTGTGTGTGTGTGTGTGTGTGTGTGTGTGTGTGTGTGTATGTTTGTAACTCTTGTAAGAGAAAGTGGATGTTGAAACAACTAGACGGGACTGCTGAAAGAAGGGCCTCATGCTTACTCAAACTTCAGTGGAGTGATTCGTCGCAGTCTACGCAAAACACAGCTGCAAGAGGACCCACCTTTCATAAATCTCCTAAATACAGAGGTAACAATTACTGTATTATATCAGCCTACCTTGTTCAGCGTTTAACTAGAGTCTATTGGCAGTGAATTATTTAAAATCAGGACGGGAAACAGAAGCAAGCTATCTCTAATCCTAGCCAGCCTGCTCGCATGTGTTGGGCTGAATCATGAATGGGTTACATTATAATGTACTGTCCCACACAGCAATAGCAGTGTTGCTGGTTTTCTATCTTGGCGATGGGAGAGCTGTGCATCATAATACGCCTGGAGATAGTAATGTCATATCGAATAGGGAGACATGTCTACAGAAACGTCACTTCTTCTTCTTCTTCTCCTTCTTCTTCTTCTTCTTCTTCTTCTTCTTCTTCTTCTTCTTCTTCTTCTTCTTCTTCTTCTTCTTCTTCTTCGTCGTCGTCGTTGTCGTCGTCGTCGTCGTTGACGACGTCGTCGTCGTCGTCGTCGTCCTCCTCCTCCTCCTCCTCCTCCTCCTCCTCCTCCTCAGACCAGATGACCATCTATTACTGTGTCCTCAGTGCAATGAGGCCTATCTAATTAAGTACCAAAGTGGTAACAATTTGTATCCGGTTCTTCACTTTGAACTCAGTCGTCGATGCATCTGCTAGCAGAATGAGTCCATTGGACTGATGTTATCATGTGGACTAGCTTTCCCTATTACAAGTGTCATTCGCTATCAGGTGACCTAATTCGTCTTCTGAGGTACTTGCAAATTACGTCCCCAAATAAAGGACTTGAATTCATAATTTTAGTTCAACTGACCGGTGTATGGTTTGAACCCGAGACCTCACCATCAGCACACCGGAAGTTTAAGAGCTAGAGCTCTTATCCACTCTGCCACGCTGATTTCCTACTAATAATGAGTCTTTATAACGTCCCCCTGTTTGCCGACGTCACAATAAAACTTGCTTGAGTATTTACAGTTTGGCAAGAAATAATGATTTCACGTAGTGAGTTTATATAACGAAGACACAGACAATAGATTGCACGATTTATTGTCTGGCATATATCGCTGCATCTCGTCACGTACATAAGTCAGCCTTGTGCAAACAGAAAGACATGTTAGTCAGTTAAAAATTACCGTGGTAGACAACTGACATTACTGTGCGAACATGTGGATATTTCAGCTTGAAGGATTTATCTAGTCATTTTACTTTATGATGTGTGAATTCTGTAGTATGTATGTGACGAGATGCAGCGAATATGCCAGGCAATAAATCGTGAAATATATTGCTTGTGTCTTCGTTATTCAAGAAATAATGAGTCTTTATAACGGCCCCATGCTGGCTGACACCACAAGATACATGATGGAGTATTTACTCTTTGGCAAGAAGTTATTAGTTTGCAGAAACGATTTAACTTCTCCAAGTTTCATGAAATGAACTTTAACAATAATTTTCGTCTGTTTTGTCTATTCCAGTAAATTTTATTTGGAGAAATCAAAGAATTGTGAAAGTTATTATTTGTGTGTGAACGGGGTCAAATTATGTGGCCACTGGAAGAAGAGTAATGTCTATGGAAACATCCTTCCTGAAAACAGCAGGTTTACTATTCACTTCAAAGCGGAGGGTGATTTGACACTGGCAGCTTTTGAGGTGAGTTCTACACCAAAATGTCCTATTTAATTCATAAACTAAGAATTCAGATATTTAGACATTTCTCTGCTAGTAAGTCATGAGATTGAGAAAAGTCGGTGACAGTCAATCATTTTGTAAGATAACATATATCTGTATGCAACGCTAGGAAATCATTTTGCACCAGACGAGACAGTGTACTCAAAATAATGTTTTCCCGGTGTTAATTTAAATAATTACGATACAAACAATATATTGCACACTTTATTCCTTGGCATATTTCACGATATCTCGACAGGTTCATATTACAGCAAATAATCAGTTCAACATATAATGAAGTGACGTAATGAATCAATTCAACCGGAATAAACAAAACGTATTGTCATATATTTAATTGTCACCACAGTAGTTTTACAGAAACTGTCACGATTTTCTGTTTACATAATTTTGCTTTACCTAGTGATAAGAAGCTGCTCCGTTATATTTTATTAATTAATGTACAAGGGACTTCTGATAAGTCTTTATCCTGACCATGTAGGATTAGGCAGAGAAAATTGAAATTTGGCACATATGTAGCTCATGCAATTTGTAATGGAAATATGAATTATGAATTTCAATCCTCAACTGGTTTTTCCGATATGGTGCATGGCACAACACACCCTATTGACCAGATCTGCACATCCAACGGTTTGTCAGAACAATGGAGAAATCAGACGCCAGGACTGTGACAAAATTCGTGATGTTACAGGGAAAAACACCTACAGAAATACACAGGGAGGTGGAGCCAGTGTTTGAGGAAGTCTGTCCTTCGTATGCTTCTGTAAAAAAATTGGTGTTTGCAGTTTAAGTGTGGCCGTTCCCAAGTTGCAGATCTGCCAAGACCAGGACGACCATCCTCAGAGTGCAAAGATGCAAATGCTGCAAAAGTGAAGAATATCATAGGCCAGGACAGGAAAATGACAATTGCAGAGATATCGGGTTCAGTAAAACTGAATAAGAGTACAGTTTTTAGAATTTTACACAACAGACTGAACACGAGAAAAGTGTGTGCCCGCTGGGTCCCGCGCCTGCTGACATGTGAACAGAAACAAACACAGGTTGATTGCTGTGGCCAGTTGCTCAACATGTGGCGGTCGAAAAACATGTTGCCGACCATGGTGACGGTAGATGAGACTTGGATTCACCAATATGACCCAGAATCCCAAATTGCCAGCATGCAGTGTAAAACCCCGGGCTCGCCAACACATGTCAAGCCAATAGCACAACAATCTGCAAGAAAAGTGATTCTAACTGTTTTTTGGGACGTCAAAGGTGTCATATTAAAAGATTACATGCTTCATGGCAACACGGTTAATGGGCAGTACTATGCAGAGCTACTTATCAAGCTAAGAAAGGCTGTGAACTGAAAAAAGAGATAGCGCGTACGAAAATTCTGCCTTTGCTTCAAGACAATGCGCCCTCCCATAAAGCACGGTTTATGCTGCAAACTGCCAATGATATAAAAATATTGAAATTCTTCCACACCCACCATATTCTCCAGATTTTTCTATCAGAATTTTCTTTCTTTTCCAAAATCTTAAAAAAAAACAAAAACAGCTGAAAGGAAATCGTTTTGACAGTGAAAAAGATGTCATACTGGCTTGTGATAACTGGTTTAGTTCGAAACATAAGTTGTTTTATTCTTAAGGTCTCTTCAAGGTCACGCAGAGATGGCAGAAATGCATAAATTCAGGTGGGGGATACACTGAGAAGGAATAAGCACTGTACCACATTTCAATTTTCTCCGTCTACTCCTTCATGGTCAGGCTAAAGACTTATGAGAAGCCCCTTGTATTTACCAGGCAGAGTCTCAAGCTCATGTCCTAATGTTTTTGTTTAGATCTCTTATGCCGACTCTGTCAGTTTGCTAAAAGCCAACTTGATACATAAATGTTGCCTGTCCCTTTGTGGGACGTTGCGATAAATCTCAGGTTGATTTGATAGCCAATTTTCTGCTCTGTAGTTTGCCGTTGCATTCTGAACAAGAAGACTACATGGACGCCGAACTGAGTTGTATACATCAAAGCCGCATACACCCATACACACATGCATGTCCCTAAATCACTGAGCACATCACTGCTCCGAAAACACTACAAATAAATACACATCTTGTTATAGTAAATTGGATAAGATTGTATCATTTCAGTGGAAAACTTCTCCTAGATCGGCAAGCAAGTATACATTGGGACTTGGTTGCATAAATGTGAACGTAAATGCAGTACTTTAGAACTAGCATATACAGTAATACAGTTACTGCAAGCCTAGTAATTCTACATGGCGTATAAATAACTTAGATATATAGTCTCGACAAATTACACAAGTCTGGGGTACCTCTGATACATAGTCTATCTATAATCATCTCGGCGCAACAGTGGATGGAAAACTGACTTGCCGAAAGTCTTAAGACAATCATTTGACCACGCATCATTTAAAGATTTAGGTAAACAGGCCAAACTACTGGATTGCTTTAAACCTAATACCCTACCCCCTACACCATCAATGAACATAACATGTCGTTTTAGAACGGTTCACTTTGAAGAATCGATGAGTAAAATCCGTCACCGTTGAAAAGAGAAGAAACAGATGTTAGACCTACCGACATTAAAACATGAGAGATGGCTACACCTGTGTGCATCAATACAATAAAAATCATAGCCTTTATCAATCATATTGGCAAAATAATGGAACGGTTCCATTCTAACGGATATCTGTGTGGCACACATTGAAGAAAAATGAAATATAATAACACATCTCCATTTTTCTGCTGTGGAGATCAAGGTCTTTAGTGTTCTGGATCAACTCAACTCATTTCATCTCATCTTTTTCCTCCTGTACCTTGCCGCGTCGAGGTGAAGTGTGAAAAGCGAGAGTGTCCATGTATAGGCTTCATGCATCGAGATTCCCATGGTATCTGCAATTCTCTGTGTCTCTCGTTTTCTTGGCCGATCTTTTCTTCTGCTTTGATTTTGTCCCTTCAACACTGCTTTTTGCTGCATACTGTTAGTTTATATTCTAGTCATATAACCCAACCATGTATCTTTCTGTTTTCTGATGAAATATAGGGCTGCTATATTCCCCCCCCCCCCCACTTCACCAGAATTAAGGCGTGATTTCTTCATTTCGGATATTCTCTCTTCGTGATACATCGAATACTCTTCTCATAAATCTCATTTCTGTTGTGATGTTTCTTTTCTCTTTTTTTTTTTTTTGGCTTTGTTTTTGGTCAGTGTCCAGGTAGCCTAGAATTTCTAGGAAGATTGTGTTGTAGCGTGCATTCTAAGTAATTATTGATACATGTTTGTTCTTTAATATTATTGTCATTTATAAATGAGTTTGTTTGCCTTCTTACATTTTAAATCTCGTATTCTGTTTTGCAATTTTATGATATTGTACTTCCTACGTACGCGAAGCTCTTTTCTTGTTTCATGGGGTGTTCTTTTAGAAGAATCTTGGTGGTTTTTTCTTCTGTCGCTATAGCCTTTGACACTGCTTTACTGGTTCTAATTTTCATGTTATGTTCTTTACACACTTCTTTTAGGCAACTTATGTGGTCTTGTAATTTTGATTCTGAATTTGCTATTAATGCATGATCGGTCGCAAAGAGGTGTTCTTCACAGGTGTATATTGCCGTTTGTTCTTCTTCTGTGTTCTGTTTTCATGTGGTGTTGTTACGGTCTCTCTGTGGCTGGTTTCTTTACATATGCTGCCTATATAGATTATGAACAAGAGGTAGTAAAGGACACACTCTTGTCGTACTATAGATATTATGTTGAAGGGCTCTGAGTGGCCTCCGTTTGTTTCTACTGTGTATTCACTGTTGTTGTATAAGCTTCTACATAAGTTTGTTAGGTGTGTGCACACTCCATATCGTTTAAAGATTTCTCACAGCTTGTATCTTTCTACTCTGCCAAATGCCTTTTCTTGGTGACAAAGATTAAGTGGAGTATTAATTAAGTTTGATTGATTTTTCTATAAGATGTCTAAGAGCAATGATGGCATATATGCATCCTTTGTTTTACTTAAATCCAAGTTGTGTTTTGCTTATTTGGAGTTCTATTGTTGGTAGTAGTCTTTTCTCTAGAATGTTGCAGAATATTTTCCTCTTATGACTCATAGTGGAATTGTCTGAGTATTGTGTGTAATCTCTCATACTGCCTTTGTGTTTCCAAATTGGGATAATTATGGTGCGTCTCGTGTCACATTGTGTCTGTTGTTCTACCCAATCATGGTTAAACATTATATGAAGGAATGCTGTTCCTACTTCTCTTGCTGCGTTAATCAGTTCATTTGGTGTTTTTTGTCTTATACCGGTGATTTATTTAGTTTAGCTAGTCTTATGGCTTCTATAATTTCTTCTTGCATTATGCTTGGCTCTAACTATTCGATGGAATCTGTGTCAATTTCTTCGATTTATATGGCATCTGATGGGATGTTGAGAAGTTGTTCGAAGTACTGCCTCCATCATTTTAGGTTTAATATTTGTTCACTAATTGGTTCTCCTCTTTTACTGTTAATTATTTCAGTTGGGTCAACGGTTTTTGCTCTGGTTCTCATTGCACTAATCTATTTGTAGAAGTTTCTGGTTGCCTCCTAATAATTTTTATTTATTGTTTTTCCTTATACCTTCCAGTCGTATATTTTTTCTCTCTTTATCATTCTATTCGCGTGTCTTCTTGATATTCTATATTCAAAGTAATCATGTTCCTGTTTGCCTTTCACTCATTTTTTAAATAGTTTTCCATTTTGTCTTGTACAGCTGTTTACCTCGGTGTATCGCCACTTTATTAATTTCTGTATCCGTGTTTTTCGTTTTTAGTGAGTTCCACGTGTTATATTTGCATTGGTTAAAATACTTGATTTGATCATCTTCCATTCTTCTTCCACCGGTTTTCCTTCTATAGGTAGTTGTACAAAGATTGCAGTTAATGCTTTCTCAGCATTTTTCTTCACTGTTTTGTCTATGAGTTTACTAATACGCATGGTGTGTATTTCCTGGTCTTAGCTTTCTTCTTCTATAGGTTCTTATTGTGGTAAAGACAGCTTTGTGGTCTGTGCTTATACTTAAGTTGTGCACTGCCCGTACATCTGATATATTTATCTGTCTGTTGTTTCTTGTTAATATGAAATCAATTTGGCTCTTTGTGTCTATATCGTTCCATTTCTACCAGGTATATATTTGTGAATCTTTGTGTTTAAAGAAATGTGTATGTTATTGACACATTTCTCTTTTGTACCACACGAAGAATGTTGTTGTCTAGGGTCTAATGCTTCTACTATCTCACTGCAGAGTGGAAGCTGAGCTATCCACCTATCTCACACTACAAGTCACCACTGCAGCACACATCCATCACTCAGTGAACAAGATTGAATTTGCGCACATAATATTCCTTTAATTCCGAATTAAGACGGACACACGTAACATATAAATCCAGGAACAATAATTCTCTCAGAATATATCTTCATCCCTATGGAAGACTTCGAATGACACTGCCTCTCAAGGCCTACTAAATCTCATCCCACACGACAGGTATACTAGCCTCTCTCCAGGCCCGACTCAATGTAACCCACTCTGGGTCTCGAATTCCACTCACTATCCCTGGAAAACCACAGTGAGGTTTTCTCTTCCTAACTCCGTGACGATTCTTCACTTTCTGAGACCACCTACCTACTCCTAGTCGGGTCTCAACTCAACTGTCCATCCGCCCCTCTCGGGATCTCGACTTCAACTGTCCTATAATTCTTGTCACTGTCTTTTACCCCTTCTTTGCAGCCCTCTCCCCCACACCTTGTCCCTTTTATCTTATATTTTCTTTCCGGTGAATGCCCTTTCACCCCGTGAACTTGTTTATATTGTACGGACACTCACCTTAATGACAATTACCCCAGGCATGTGTCAGTTATAAAGAGGTCGTGTTGAGAGCATAGCTCTATCAGTCTACTTCCGTTATAATGATGTTTCTCTATGTCCGTTCTGGTATGTTCTTGTCTTGCGTTGAAATCTTCTGTAACAACGATGTTTTTCTGCTTCTCTATTTTATTACGTATATCGTGGGTGTCTTCGAAGATCTAATCAAATTCTTACTCATTGTTGTTTGTGTTACATGGTGCGTATGTTTTTACATATGTAGTAATTGTCTGTTCTTTTATTTTCACTGTTATAATTATTCCACTCCAGAGTACACAAGCGTTTAATTGTGGTGGATCTCGTGGTATCTCCTTGTTTTTATTCCGATGTCGTCTATTCTCATTAGTCCAAATTTCCCCTTTTCCATTGTGTCTATGTGTTCTCCTTCTTTACTATTAAAACCACTGATGTTCAGTGTGCCTATTTTATTAATCGCTGGTCTGTCTCGTTTTCCCTCTACATTGCCGGATCCGTTATCGTTTGGGTCACTCCGAATATGCCTCTTATTGTTTCTTCGAGAAGGGACAAATCCACTACCGGCTAACTAGGCCAGTCGCAGGTCTAGGAGAAAAAAACCAGATCCCCCGTAGTCAGTCCCCCTTGGCGATCCAGAGCCCCGTTTACCCATGACCTCGAAGTCATTGTTTTCCGGTCTTCTCATGGATCAACACATTACTGATATTAATCCACGTCATCGCCGCAGTCCACCCAACATCATTTCTCTTGATCTGCCTCTGCCTCACTTTCCATTGATATTTCCCGTTGTCGCGATGCAACCAATGCCTCTCATCTCATCACATGACGAAAGAAAGCTGTTTGTCTTTTTCGTATAGTTGTATACAATGTTCTAGTTTCATTAACCTCTGTCCGGCAGTCGTTGTTAGTTACTCTAACAGTAAAAGTAATTATCAACATTCTTCTCAGAAGCACACCTCATTTGCTGTCCGCAGACTAGCAGACACATATGGATACGCTTAACCATACATTATAGTACAGTGGGTATTCATACTTCAGCAAGCATTACTCCCAGCCAACCAGCCTAACCCTCACATTATCAAGGGTCTCTATACCGCAGGTGTTTCTTTAGCCAAACTTTCCTAGTGACGATGTCATGTAAGGTGTATATGAATGACTCACAATAGCAGCTACACTAAACATGCTTTGCTACTAATCAGATTTAAAATCACCCTGATGTCTACTGTGTTGTGAAAGACCCTTGCCAATGTACAGCAAATAAAACTGTCTATATCACTTTCGGCGTGGATATCAAGAGTAGTAATCTAGGAGGTAATTAATTATTAAATCTGGTGCTGCACCAGATTTAATAATTAACTCCTAGATTACTACTACCAAGCGACTTACACAGGTAGAAAAGAACGACATTTAGCAAATAGAGCACTTGAACGCATACACGATTGGGAGAAAAAGAGAGTCAAGAAATCCTCTGGACACCCAATGTAATCGATAGGTCAATTCAAACCTAGCAAAACCTATCGGTTATATATATTTATGTGTGTGTGTGTGTGGGGGGGGGGGGGGGTGGAAACATGTGTGTGTGTGTGTGTGTGTGTGTGTGTGTGTGTGTGTGTGTGTGTGTGTGTCTGTGGGTGCGTGTGTGTACCAATGATATTATTAACAGCATTCACAAGATACATGTAACAATGATTTTATTCTAATCGTTCACTAGACACATGTAACAATGTCGTTATTCCATGTGTTCACTTTTAAAAAAAAGTCTTAAAAGTCGAGATAATCGACTTCATTGCACCGGATTTTTATCCCATATGGATCGGTCTCTTTCAGCAGGAAGGCCAGCTGAAAGCGTCGCACAAAGAACGAACTCCGTAGCTCCAGCGACGACCCCACGGAATCTCCGAGACAAATGAACCAAAAGACATAGCCAGGAATCGAAACGACAGCCTTCGCAGCGTGAAGCAGACGGCTTAACCACTCCGCCACTGAGACTCCCATATGCTTTCCCCAGATACGTGTAACTGTGTATAACGTTATTCTATGCGTTCACTAGAAACATGTAACATTTATGTTATTTTACGCGTTTACTAGATACATGTAACAATGACTTTATCATATGCGCTCACTAGATACACGTAACAAGGACGACATTCTATGTGTTCTCTGGATACATGTAACAATGATGTTATTCTATGCGTTCATTAGATACATGTAACAATGACGTTATTCTATGCCTTTGCTAGATACATATAAGAATGACGTTATTCTATTCGTACATTGGATACATGTAACATTGATGTTACTGTATGCGTGAATTAGATAGTGCAACAATGACGATGTTCTATGCGTTT
>JACEFZ010028441.1:165000-215000 GCA_014155875.1 Cepaea nemoralis | reverse complement strand
TTGGTTTGCTGATCCGGCAGCTTCAGCAGTTTGTCTTGTTCCAGATGTATTGGTGTTACCATTTCTACGGAGTGAACCAGGCAGGTCGAGAGAGGAATCATGCTGCATTAGCAGAATTTGGCCTCTATATTTTAGCCCAGGATTTGTGCTATGGAGAGGTATACCACCATCCCTGGTCTTAACCGGTCTTGGAATCAAAGCGAGAGGTAGCAGTTACGGGTTAAAAGTCCTTGTCAATTGGCGTAGACATAGGCGCCACGGGTTACCTCTGACGGTTGGAGACACCTATAGGTGTCACTGATCATCTACTGCCCTCCTCAAGCTGGGCAGCGCCCTGCTAGTTGGATGCTGATCTGCCACAGCCTACCTAATTCAATTGGTGCTTAAGGCTAGGACAAAATCTGCATCGCGGGCTGTAAAACAATGCACCAGGTACTACTTAAAAAAAATAGAAACCTCAAGCTACGACTTGCAAACTGGAACGCGAGAACCATGTGTCCAGGATTTTCCCCTGACTTGACCAATATTGATGATGTGAGAAAAACTGCTGTGATTGATGGCGAACTCAATCGTCTTAACATTGATATCGTCTCGCCGAGGAAGAGTCACTCAGGGACAATAATTACACCTTTTGTTGGAAGGGTAGAGGCAGGCAGAAAAAAATGGCAACACTGTGTGGACTTTGCAGTGAAGAATTCGCTACTGGGAATGATTGAAATTCCAGCAGGAGGAAATGAAAGACTATTATCCCTGCGCTTGGCAACCTCTTGTGGTTTTGCCACTATTATTACTGCATATGCACCCACACTCGATTCCACTGACGACATAAAGGATTCGTTCTATGAGGAGTGGTCAAGGCAGTTCCAATTTCTGACTATATTTATATGCTCGGTGATTTCAACGATCGTGTGGGCAAGGACTCGAGTTCATGGCCAGTGTGCCTTGGAAAATACAACATTGGTCGCATGAAGGAAAATGGGCAAAGGCTGTTGGAGCATTGCACCAGAAATGACCTATATATTACAAGCTCCTTTTTTAAAACAAAAGAGTTGCGTAAGGTCAAACGGAAACATCCAAGATCCTGCCATTGGCTCCAGCTGGACATCATTATCACACGGAGAAAACATCTGAACCATATATCATTGACTCGAATGTTACCACAGTGCTGACTGTGATACGGATCATTCTTTGGTTGTTGTAAGGGTTAGACCGATGGCAACGCTCTGTAAAAGATACGCTATCACGTTATTCTAGTGGGCTATACAGCCGCGAAGAGAGAGAGAGAGAGAGAGAGAGAGAGAGAGAGAGAGAGAGAGAGAAAGAGAGAGAGAGAGAGAGAGAGAGAGAGAGAGAGAGCGAGAGAGCGAAAGGGAGGGGGAAGGGGGGAGTTGGAAGTTAAATGTAACTATGTTGGACATTAAGGCCGTGAGGGGAGAATGTACTCTACTGGAAGATGAGTCGGTTTTCCAACGTCTTGCGATCACGTTCGTGAGATGCGCACGATTTGAGCGCCGTGACCTGTATATCCTCCACACCACAGTAATCAGAACTGTTGAAGTGCATGGGCACCAGGTTTCTGGGCACCACTGCTGATATCAGATAGGTGTTGCCTACATCTGTCAGCAAGACGTAAGCCTGTCTAACCGATATACCTCATGTCGCAACGATCGCATAGATAACGATGCGACTCGTGCATGAGAAACTCTCATGAATGTGGAAAATGGTCTTGAGGAATGCCAGACTCTGGGTTTGAAGTACATATGGGCAGGTCTTACAACGTGATCGAAGACAAGCCATCGTACACAAAAGAGACGTATGAAAGTGGGGTAGACTACTATGGACCAGCACATCCCTGAGGTTATGATCCCGCCTGTAAGCCACCAGAGGGGCCTCTGAAAAGACATCGCTAGTGATCGGGTCTGCCTGGAGAATAGATAAATGCCTAAGGAGGGTATTCTTGGCAGCAATATTGTAGGGATGGTAGGTTAATGAAAGGATCGGCCTATTGTTTCGTCGTTTAAGCCTGGAGGTAAGGTAAGACTATCAGTCGTATCCCCTTATAAGCCAGAGTCGATAAGTTTTATCATTTCGTCTAACTAAAGACAATTAGTGTTGTCAAATCGTCTAATCGTCGTTCCAGGAAGGGTAAATCGGAAAGGTAACTTGCCTGTTGTTATGTAAAATACTTATTCTACATATCTAAATTCCTCTTTCTCACTCCTGGGGTTAACAAGAACGGCTACATCTGTCTTTTCAACGAACCACTTCTTGGCTGTTTTCTTGACTATCCATTGACTTCTTCTTCCATCAGCTTACAAGATGCATTTTTTCCGAGTGTCCCTTCTTGGATCTGGGGTGTAAGGGATGCAAACCTGCACCGATAACTATACGCCAGTGTCAGACAACTCAACGTCTGACCCTTCGACATGCCGCAGCAAAACAGCAATAACAATGAGAATAAACAAGTTGATACAGTTTCATGTTCTAAACTGTATGTTAAAGTACGCTACTGTTATTGTTTTCTTTCAGAAAATTTCGAGTGGATGATACAAATAAGTGTACTAGCGATTTCCTCTGTCTCAACGGGGTCACATTTTGTGATAGTTGGATGACTGGACATCATATTTCATTCATACTTCCGGAAAAACAAAGATCAACTGTTTTCTTCAAAACAGACTCTACAAAACGACAACCAGGTTTTGAAGTGAGTACTTCATGTCATCAACACGTGTTGAGTAATCTCGAAGAGCTAATGGATAGTTAGACACGAAAATGCCATTAAAATATCCGATATCAAACATATCTCAATCACCTTGTGATATGTGACTATCTATTCTAGTGGTTCTCAAATGGTGGGGAATTCCCCCCCCCCCCCGCCCCAATGGGGGAATTTTATGTTTCTAGTGGGGGATGAAGACCACAGATTGGCATTTTCAAATTGGCTTCAGGACCACACAAAACGCGATCGGGAGATTAAGCGTACTCGTGACGTTAAATTCCCTGAATATTTCAGGATCGCGTTAATACAAGAAACGATTACTTGATATTGTGTTCCCTCGATAATTTATGGTTCTGTGCTTCTACCCCTTCTGAGATTCGTTCTATAACGCAAGTAGACCCGCAAATCACGTTTTATGCAGACGCCTAGACATGTTCTAGTATGTTATTAAATTTAGCTTCTATTTTTACGTATACTGTGTAGTTTACGACTATTAAGAGCGAATCAAACGAAAAAGATGAAGATCGCATGCTGTAACGTGATATTTCAATTGCACGGAATAGCCGTTTCCTTGTCATACTACAATGATGTATAATATAGTTATGGAGTATTCGCAGCGATTTGAATGCCAGTGAATTCATGTTTGCATTCGACATCCATTATAGTATTTATGTGTAATTTTTCATCACGCTACACTGGACTGTTTATTCTTGGGTAACTTGTCATCACGACCTCACTCAGATCTACGAGCGCCGATAGACAGGCCATGCAAACTGACGTCATCACAACTTGACGTGGTCTGTGTGTTCATATATATATATATATATATATATATATATATATATATATATATATATATATATATATATATATATATATTGATTGATTTAGGACATTCCCATAAGCGCTCCGTCCCCATCCTCAGCAGCTAGCGAAGAGTTCCAACACTAATAGTTCCTAGTAGCAATCTGATTATATGCCTTTCCTCCGAGCGCCGAGCGTCGGCCAGATCCCCTCGTCACACCTCGCTGTCTCATTCTTACCAGACTATGGTGATCCATCTGCTCCTACGAGCAGATATATATATATATATATATATATATATATATATATATATATATATATATATATATATATATATATATATATATACTACACTTAAACACACACATATATTATATACACCCCCCACCACACTCACACACACATATATATATATATATATATATATATATATATATATATATATATATATATATATATATATATATAGACACACACACACACACACGAGGGGAAGTCAATAAGTAAGTCACGAATGGCGGTAGAAAAATAACAAACTATGATAACAATTTGAAACCAGTTTATTTTTATTCATTCATTGTCCCTTTATTCCTCAATATACTTTACACCAACATTGATGCACTTATCCCATCGTTTTATCAGTCCTCCCAATCCGGCTGCATAGAACTGCATGCTCTGTTTTCTAAACCACGTTTTCACTTCACATTCAACTGCGACGTCATTCGCGAAATGTCTCCGCCATGGTGGGTATTTAGTGGACCGAAAAGGTGGAAATTGCTAGGGGCTAAGCCGGGGCTCTAAGGTGGATGTTCCAGAACTTCCCACCTTAGTTGGTTAATTTTCTCCTGAGTTAATCAAGCCGTATGTGGTTTGGCATTGTCATGAAGAAGTAACACTCCTCTAGTCAGCAGTTCTGGAAGTTTTCTTCGAATTGCATCATGAAGCATCGATAGAACTTTACAGTACTATTCAGAATTAACATTGTTGCCTTTCTTCTTGAAATTAGTTAAAAGCACTCCTTAACAATCCCAGAACATTGTCAGCATAATCTTCCCTGCTGATGGCGTAACCTTGAAGTTTTGGACTCAAGGCGAAGAAGGATGTTTCCATTGCATTGAAGCACGCTTTGATTCTGGCTGGTAGTAATGCACCCATGATTCGTCCCCAGTAGCAATCCTGTTCAGCATGTCTTCTCCTTCATCTTCGTATCGAAATAGATGATGCAAGGACATGCCAAATCGGTTCATTTTGTGTTCCCCCTTCAATTGTCTGGGTACCCATCTTGAGCACACTTTCTTAAATTTCAGTCAATCATGTATTATGCTGTATGCTGAACCATGTGAGCACCATATTGCAGATGCTACAGAGTATATCGTTACTCCCCTGTCACCTCTAATCATCTCCTCCATCCACTGCACGGATGCTTCTTTTATAATCTCAACAGGCGGACCAGATCGTATGTAATCAACAATTTTATAGCGTCATTGAGGAAATTTTTCTACCCAGCTATGCACCGCCTTACGGGACAAACATTTGTCAGCATAAACAGGAAGCATTTCCTTATGAATGTCCTTTGCAGGTAGTCCTTTTGCCTACAAAAAAAAAAACTAAATAAAAAAAACGCATAACAGCACGTTGCTCTTTGGTTATACACTCCGTAAGTACAGACTCCATTTTGTTTATGCGCTGCGCATGCGCATGAAATACCTAGCGCCACCTGACGAACGGGAATATAAAGTTCGATGTTCCTGTCACCTAATGACACCTGTAGAAAACACCATCTACATTTACTTGCCACCCCACAGAACTGTGTGACTTACTTATTGACTCACCCTCGTGATATTGTTTGCAAGGTATGTGCATTCAGGATCATTTAAAGAAGAGCTTCTTTTTTGTTCTCCCCTTGAAACAACTACAAAGGTTTATGATATTTTGGACAAGGTTTCATCTTTCCTTGAATCAGAAACTCTTTCATAGGATAATATGTATGCGTAATGAACAGATGGCGCACCAGCTATGTTAGGGACCAAATCAGGAATTTAAGTTAGTGTGAAGAAACGTGCCCCAAAAGTGAACGGCATTCTTTGCATGATCCATCGTCAGTCACTGGCCTCCAAAACGCTTCCAGCTCCATTGGGGAAGGTTTTGGATCAAACCGTTCAGATAGTGCATTTTATCAAAGGAGGAGCCCTCATCTCACGGGTTTTTAAGCAGTTATGCGTTGGCATGGATGCAGGCCACCGTTTGCTTCTTTTCCACACAAATGTTCGATGGTTGTCAAGAGGAAATGTAACTGCGTGAGTATATGAGCTGAGAGACGAGCTCAAATTATTTTTGATGTTCAGGATAAGATGGACATTTTCGCCTGGCTGGATGATAAGGAATGGATCATGCGCTTTGCCTATTCAGTTGATATTTTTGAACAGTTGAATAAACTCAATCTTCAGATGCAAGGAAGGAATACAAATATCATACAATTTGTGGATGCCTTGAGAGCTTTTATGACCAAGCTGGAAAACTGGAAAAGAAAGGTCAATATGACAAATATTGCAATGTTTGAGAAGCTGTTATCCGTTCTCGTTGTTGATGGTAAGGACCAAGTACTTCCACAATTTGCAAACAATGAAATTCCACAGCAATTGACAGCACTAGAAAATGCATTTTAGCGATATTTTCCTGAATTTAGTAATGATGATCTGGATTTGGTGCGAAACCCATTCAAATTATCAGTTGAAAAAGTTTCTGACGATTGTCAAGATGAATTTCTGGAGCTGAAAAATGATTAGAGTGCAGGAGATGTGTTCTATGGGAAACCAATCACGGAATTTTGGCCTTGGAGATGTGTTCTATGAGAAACCAATCACGGAATTTTGGCCTTTGATGTGTGATTCACACCCCAAAGAGGCAGAAAAAGCAATCCGTGCATTGCTTCCATTTGCGTCATCATACCTTTGTGAGTCAGGCTTTTCAGCTCTGTTGGAAATTAAAACGAAACTACGTAATAGATTAGATGTTGAAAATAATCTCCATTGTGGCCTTTCAAGCACTCCTCCGCGTATTTCAGAATTGCTGCGGGAAAAACAATCACAGTGTTTTCATTGATTACAGTCTTAATTTAAATGAAGTTAATTGCGAATCTACAATATCCTGGTTTTGTAATGAGCGTTTTGTTTGATGAAGAACAATTTTCTCGCAATCTGGCGTTGTATATTAAGCTACAATTCTTTGACATTTTAACTGTTTGTTTATTGTAGTATGAATAATATGGTGTTTTAATAAAATATTGTTAATATAAAAATGTTTTTATTTAAGTTTTAATATCTATCAGCATATTCATTTGCTATTAACTGTATAAAACTACACTATAAAATTTATCTTTGCATGTAAAGGTTATGTACAGCTATGGAAGAAAATAAGGATTTTCAGTATTATAGGCATGCATGGGGTGGGGGGGGGGGGTGGAATGGCAGTCAGAACATATGGTGTAAGGGGACACCGGGCCAAAAAAGGTTCAGAACCACTGCTCTATATGATAATACCAAAAAGTTAATACCAATTTTACACGGTTCGGTGCATGCTAGTCACCTATTTTAATAGACGTATCGGCATTCCGTGAGTGATGTGAGACAAGCAGCCCTTATTTTCCAATGCTTTTTGGTACCAATTTTAGTCTGGAACATGTTTCTGAGAAAATTATGTGATGAATGGAATATGCAATGAATGTCGGCTGGGCCAGCTGGAATGAAAGAAGATAAAACGCAGTAATTTTTGTCGTCATTAATAATTGCACGCATATATTTCGACAACTGCTCCAGATACCTCCCGCAGATTACACACTGAGAATCACAGGACGTGCACTAACTCCATAACTCCGGAAAAGACTTAATTGTGTAAATTGCGCAATCAGACATGCTATAAATACTACAGCTGTGGAAATTATACTATCTGCTGTTCAATTTGACTTAACAGTTTGATTACCTCGTCTAACCAAAGACTATCAACTGTATTATTTCGTATCAGCAGAAAGTAATAATTTTATCACGTCGTCTGATAAGAATATCCATTTTATCACCTTGTAAATCTGAGATGATAAGTTTTATCACTTCGTCTAACCAGAGACTATTAGAATTTTCAAATCGTCTAATCAGAGACTTTAGTTGTATTACCTCGTCTAAAAAGAGAATATTAGTGATTTTAAATCGTCTAAACAAAGACTTCAGTTTTATCACCTCATCTAACGAGCGCCATCAGTTTAAACCACATATAAACCGTTTAATCACCTCGTCTAAGCAGCGGCCTCCGCTTTATCAATCCGTCTAAACAGTTAAAATCCGTCCCTCAACGATTCTTTTTCTTAATCTTTTCTGCGCTCAATAATCCAATCTCGAGGACCAAATACTTCTCAGAAATATAGTGTAACCATTATTCTTGTTCCTGTCAATTTAAGAGCCATGTAGCACAAGAAACTACATTAGAGAGATGCGATCGCTTGCGAACTGTACAACATATCAGAAATAAGAGAATCGCCCAGTTTGTGTTATAATAGTGACACGTACATATGTATTATAACGTTAATGGAGCTGCCGTACTGTAAATTCAATAGTCTCTCGTACGTGTTATTATTACATGTCTCCATCTAGATAATGGTCACAGCAGAACTGGCAACAGAACATACAACGGTGCTAGAGCCTAGAAGCCATCCGGAGAGCGATATCATGTTCTACGTTCAGCGTGCTACATACAAGCCCGGGATGTATTACGTTGACTACTGCGCGAATATACAGGTATGTATGTATGTATGTATGTATGTATGTATGTATGTATGTATGTATGTATGTATGTATGTATGTATGTATGTATGTATGTATGTATGTATGTATGTATGTATGTATGTATGTATGTATGTATGTATGTATGTATGTATGTATGTATGTATGTATGTATGTATGTATGTAGGTATGTAGGTATGTATGTATGTAGGTATGTATGTATGTAGGTATGTATGTATGTATGTATGTATGTATGTATGTATGTATGTATGTATGTATGTATGTATATATGTATGTATGTATGTATGTATGTATGTATGTATGTATGTATGTATGTATGTAGGTATGTATGTATGTATGTATGTATGTATGTATGTATGTATGTATGTATGTATGTATGTATGTATGTATGTATGTATGTATGTATGTATGTATGTAGGTATGTAGGTATGTATGTATGTAGGTATGTATGTATGTCTGTATGTATGTATGTATGTATGTATGTATGTATGTATGTATGTATGTATGTATGTATGTATGTATGTATGTATGTAGGTAGGTAGGTAGGTAGGTAGGTAGGTAGGTAGGTATGTATGTATGTATGTATGTATGTATGTATGTATGTATGTATGTATGTATGTATGTATGTATGCATGCATGCATGCATGCATGCATGTATGTGTGTGTGTGTATGTATGTATGTATGTATGATGCAGGCAGGCAAGTAGGTAGGTAGGTAGGTAGGTAGGTAGGTAGGTAGGTAGGTGTGCATGTATGTATGTATGCATGTGTGCATATAATTATGCATGTCTCCTTTGGTGCCTACGTACTTTCGTACTTACGTATTATTTCACATATGTGATCTCATGTCATGTCTCGCTCTAGAAAGTCGAAACATCAGAACTGGCTCCCAGACAAAGACGGTTTCTGAATCCTAGAAGCAATCCTGTCAGTCGCAGTAGTTTCTACATTCAACGTGCAACATATCTTCCTGGGATGAATTACCGTGAATTCTGCACAGTTACAAATGTACGTATGTATGTGTCAGTGTGTGTACGAGCTCACTTGAGTACTACGTTCATGTGTGCGGGTGTATTATTTAAAAGCATGATATATATATATATATATATATATATATATATATATATATATATATATATATATATATATATATATATATATATATATATATAAAACCTCGGTTTTCGTTGCTTCAGGTTGTCGTCGGTTTCTGCTTTTGTCGACCTTCCTTCTAGTTTTACGACAATAAATGAACCCAGGCGTTCTTCTGCTAAGTTTGGTGTTGTTTATCAGTGTGTGAGCATCACTTGCAAACAATAAAATACGAGAGCGGCATTAAGAATTCCGAAATGGGCCGCAAGTACGGGAAGTCGCCATCGACGATATGTTCCATTGTGGCGAAAAAGAAAACAATAAAGAAGGCTAATTTAGCGAAAGGTATGAATGTGCTAACGAAACGGAGATCACAAATAATTGAAGATGTTGAATAGTTATTAATAATTTGGATAAATTTAGTTGAGATGCCTTGAGCTGAGCTACCACCTGACATCACTCCACTCAGAACATTCCCATTCGCGCTCCGTTTTCTCGCTCAATAGCCAGCGAAGAGTCACACTTATAATCGTTCTCACCACTATCTGCTTGAAGGTTACCGTGGTTTTCCTTCTCAGTTTTGAGATTCCACCAGAACCCCAGCTACTCTCACGCAATCGTATTATCCTTTCCACAAACGGATTCTCAATCTGTTCCCCAACCTTCTCCACCTGATCCCACAAGACGCACGACCACCTCCCTTTTGTCCATAAGTAATCTACCACCAATAGGTACATTCCCTGCAAGCCTATCAGCCTTTTCATTCCCCCACTATCTCGCATTTCCAGGGCATAAAATACTACAATTCTCACAATCTGTGACTTCTGAAGCGACGATAGCCATTCCACAGGAAAAATTCTTTTCTCCACTTTAATAAGCATACTCCTTAATTCCCGTAATGAAGACAATGTGTGTTGCAATGTTCTCCTCTAGCCAACGGAAAAACGATGTGATTGCTTTCACCTCCATGCTCATGCTGGAGGTCGTAGCCTAATATGCCAAACTCTCCATTTTAAAGAATCGTCCATTAGCCTTTGCAATAAAACCACGACTACTCCGTCTGTTTCTCACCATTGACCCATCAGTATAAATCACTATGTCAACTTGATGTGTATTACTCTGGATCAGTTGTTGCACTTCAAATTATTTGCTGCCCGCTGTGCATTTTCTGTCCTCGTGACCCATTGTCACTATTACATTGTACCAGTCCGTCATGTCTTCCGGTACTTCAACCCACACTTTGTCTCGATTGATGGTCTCTAGATCACACACTTAACGTATAGATATTTCTGCCTTTGCCATCCATGACATGCCACGTCTTATTCTATGACCTTTGACCATATCCATGGCTTCATGCAGGGTGTGGTCCCAATCTGCAGCAACTCTCAGGTACCATTTGGCCTGAAAGATCCTATACCTATCCGTCATTGTTGGTAGCGCCAGGATATGTCTTGTGCATATAATCGGTGTGTCCTTTGTGCACCCCATGATCATCCGCATAGCCGCATTCTGTGTGCAAACAAACCTTTCAAGCTGGCTCTTCGATAAATATATATAATCAGATAACATGGCGTGTTATATACACATAATCATCTAAACTGACGTGCTGTTCACGAAAAGGAATATAAAGTGACTTGATATATTTCTTTTTAAATCGAAAAGCCACCATAAGCGGCATTATATTTATAACCGGGTTATGTCATGTCATTCCGCAGAGGTTGGAAAACTACACATTATGTCATACGCCTGAACCAATCATTGTAGAACTGACGCCTCGCAGTCCAGCATTCTGCATCCACAGTCCCAACTTTGGAATGGGCAACTACTCCAACAATGTCAGCTGTTCATTGCGCTTGACGATCTGGACCAGAGCCAGTTGGTTTATCTTTTCATTACAGGTAAAAGATATGTCTTTGTAGGAATCGTTTTGTTTAAGAATAGCTCTGTTGAAGAATAGTTCTCTTTATTAATAGCTCTGTTTTTTATTAATTTTTTTTAAATAAATTTTTTTTAGAACAGCTCTTTTTAAGAATAGGTCTGTATACGATTATTTATGTTTAAGAATTAGTTATGACTACAAATATTTTGATTATGAATATTCCCGTTTCAGAATAGTTATGTTAGATGAATACTTATGTTTTTGAAAACTTATGTTCAAACAATAGTTATTTAAAAGAATGTTAGTTTTAATAATAGTTTTGTTTAAAAATATGTCTGCTCAGAAAACTTCAGTTGAAGAATACTACTGTTTACGAATAGGTGTAATTTAGAATAGTTTTGTTTAATAATACGTGGGGGAGGGGGGCGAAGTCTTCCGAGTCTCCGTGGCGAAGTGGTCAAGCCGTTTGACTCGGGTTCCGAAGGTTGTGGGTTCGATTCCGGGCAGCGTCCTTCGGTTCACGAGGGAAATTTTTCGGAGACTCCTGTGGGTCGTCGCTAGAGCTACGGTGTTCGTGCTGTGTGCGACGTTTTCCACGCTGTGGAAAGAGACCGAGCCGTATAGAATAAAAACCCTGTGCAATGAAGTCGACCCTTTCGACTTTTAAGCAACTTTTTTAATAATACGAGGGGACTTCAAATGGAAACCTTAAAAGTGTGATACAAATTACAATAATCATGCCATTGATTGTAACCTGACAGTATTTTAGTTAAATATTTGACGAGTGTTAAACACGTGACATCATGGTGCAGATGAACACGGTGACGTCACAACGACAGTGTAAAGATTGCCGCCCAACATTTGACATGCACTACATTGGAGAAGCGTTCTGTTATCCTAACCACTGTTTGATCAGTGCTTGCTTGCTTGCTTGCGGTCACTGGCTGTGAACTCCAGCGCGAAGTCCTGTATTTAGGATGAAGACATCCTATTGTCAAACTTCAGTGTGATGTCATACCGGACTAAGGTTTGCGTGGGTATCCGTTGTCCCATGTCTGGCTTATTGGTGTGCAGACTGGTGGTTCCTCGACTTGCAGACACACACTCTCCGACTTCCAGTGAAGGCGTGAAACCTATAGAATTTCATCGGCGAATGAAGGTCCAGTATGGATGATCCATGGCTGTCAGTAAAACGAGTGTATGAGTGGAGTAGGAAGTTTTAATTTCCAAGTAGTGACCTCTGAGAATTTTTACTAGAGGAATCCAAGTACTGTATCGGCGCTGGATGCCTTGCATTGAAAGCAGTGGTGACTACATAGAACAATGATACAGTTTAGTTGTATGACCTTTACAGGACTGTCGCAGTCCACACCAGCTATTTTGGAATTTTGTCATTTACTAGGCAAGTCTACGTTTAGTAATTTGCCATTTGCCATTGCTTTTCGAATGACTGACGCCCATGCCATTTTATGAAAACCAACTCATGACGGTCTGCTTCCAAATGATCTGCATCTATGTTTCGATCTCAGTATGCGGGATTGTGAATCGTCTTTGTAACCATTTTCTCCTCAGCGAGGTCTATTTTATGCAAATTAAATGTTAAATATAGTTTACATATCATGAAATGAATGTCAGAACAGTATCTAAAGTTATCGCGAATACACTGGAAAGGACGATATAATTTAATAGTCAACTGAGATTGTCGGATGCGGCAGAAAAATAGTTATATAAACACTGACATTTTTACATTGCAATAAAATATTGTTTAACGGTTACTTAAGACTGAAGGAATTAAAAACAAAAACAAAAAGAAGATGGCATAATTTTGGGTTTATAGCGTGCAAAAACAGTTACTGTTGTAATTTCTGTTACTCTTTGCAGCTTTTATTCTCTCCATTTTCAGGATCATTCATTAGAAAGCGAAGACAAAATGAAGAGAAAACCAACCTGACATCCCATCATCAACACATCACACTTCTACGGCCTACTTTATTTGTTTCTGTTTAAATGTTGCATTTCCTTTGCAGAATGTTGCGATCAACCCCATGTTAATCTTCTAGGCGAGTGTATGTTCAGTAGTCTGATATTGCTTCTTATCGAGGCGTCAACTTCTAAATCCAACGTTACACCAGATCTATGTGTTGAACCGCCTTATATCGCCTTCAGCGTACGAAAATGTAAGAGCGAGCGCTCTTTTGCTGTCGACCACGTCGACGTCTTACGCCCTGAATACCAGACTAACCCTATCCATGTTTAAATAAACATAGGAGTCATCCTGCTGTGACCCAATGTATATGCCTTTAACACAATACTACATTCACAAGAAAATGCTCACATCTTAATACCACACAGACTGCGTTTACCACACACAGACACAGTGTGATGAAAGTTGTTACACTGGCATGCATTTTATTATAAAGTGCATGGCAGAGTATAGACAAAGAAACATGTTATTTCGAACAAACTGGCTCTTCAGCAATATCCCCATGTAGTGTTCGTGTGCAGTGAGTTTTGTGCGCATGCGGAATAGCTATTTGAAAATTGATGCCCCTTTATCGACTGCAGCGTGCAAGAACAACCGACGCCTTACTCGTTTTGTGGTTAGGAGATGCGAAACCTTGTGGAGTCTACAGAAGACTGATGGTTTGATATATAGGCATTTTTCTGAGTCAGAAGCAAGTCTGTGAAAGGATAGTAAAAGTTCACTGGAAACACTCATTGTCTCCGGTTAAGAAAATAAAAAGTCAAGACGTGGAATCCACTGTAAATAGGAATGCTAGGCTATCTCTTCGTATATCAACGACCCTGAAATGATGCATTGTAAGGAAAGGAGTGAAGCTGTGACAAGCGGTGAACAAACTGACGGCCGCGATATGATAGAGACGCCAGAGACTTATCTTTGAAAGTGCATCCAGTGGATACACTGTGTGCTCTGAAATAATATGTCTTGAACCAACCAGCATGCAATCCAGACTTGGCGCCATAAGACTTTCACCATTTGAGCCCTTGAAATATTATTCGAGGGGTCAGAGATTTGCAGATGACGATTTAATGGAGGTGATGCGACATGGGTTAAACGATTTCGTTCTGATCAAGATTGCATGATGCATCAACACCCTTTGTTCTGATATGATACTGCATTAATAAATTCATGGTTCAATCGAGGAGGTGACATGATTTAAGAGTCACGCAATGGCGTGCATATTACAACACGCTTGTTTAATTATCTGTTCCAGATATTTTGATGTGGAGTTTGAGGAACAATGCTCCAAAGATTTTCTTTGTGTGCACGGTGTCAAATACTGTGGCAACTGGTTAAATGGCTCTGAACTATTACTCATCCTTCCGAAAAACAGCACATCCACAATTTACTTTGAAACAGACGAGTCTGTAACATTGCCAGGTTTTGCAGTAAGTATTTATATGCAGAGATTTACAATTATTTGTATTGGAGAAATACTTACTTTGATGTCTATTGTATTGATTCACACATCTCAGTTTTCATCAATAACATGTTTTATCATCATGACATTATATCGGTACTGTACAGTAACATTGTTCTTGTCATGAATTTCTTGACTTTTATAGTACATGCTAGATCTAGGTTGATGTTCTCTTTTTTTTTGGGGGGGGGGGGGGAAATGGGGTGGGGGAGAGGCGGAGAGAGAGAGAGAGAGAGAGGGAGAGAGAGAGTGAGATCGAGAGGGGGGGGGGGGGTATGGGTATATTCGTGTAGTCTGCATCGTTCCTATAACTGGAACATAATCGAGATGCGGGCCTGACACGCTTGCCTGTCGGGTCGGGTTACTGGTCATGGATTTGATGTGCATGTTCTGCTTATTGTTATCTTCATAAATTTACTTGTGCTCCCAAGTCGATATATCCCATAATAGTTACTGGCAAAAGCTTTGGGGAGTAAGGGTGCGTAATTAGTGCGATAATTAAAACTTCGCTCAAAAAGTGTAGATTGGTCTATACGAAGGTTCAGCTAGCACCATATGTTTGCCTCATATTGTCTGTCTCACTTAGTCGGTATGGTCCCATGAAAGGAACCGCCTCTGTCTAGTTGTTTCATCTGTTCATGACCATCAGCATTGGTCATGGCATCCCCCAATAACTTCATTTATAATTAATACCCCTTCCCGTCCACAGCGATATGACCAAACCATGAATCAGAGTGCCCTCTTATATCTGGGAAACACGGTCTGGGAAATAGTACTCCGCAACCTTCATTGGCACCTTGCCGTCTTGACAGACGATAGTTTGTGCTTTAAAAAGGCATAATAACTTTTAACTATGGCGGTAGCGAGTGTGACTGATAAGGCCAATTTGCGCTGTAAATGTCCGTTCACAGTGGGTGCATCTGAACACGTGGTCATTTCCACCATCATGCACCATCTTACGTCTCAAACGCTTGGTGTGTGACTTTTCTGCAATAATTTTCTCCTTTGACTTTATTCCATTTCTGATATTTGCCCTCCATGCAATACGTTCAGCGGCGACTTGCTCCCAATGTGCATTATCAATGCCTGTATCAATCATGTCCCGCTTACACACATCTTTGTATCGTAGTAGAGGCCGACCCTGAGATCTCTTACCCATCTGTAATTCACCAAAAAAGATATCCTTTGGTATTCTACCATCATCCATCCTCCTAAGATGTCCTATCCATCTAAGTCTACGAAGACTGAGCATGGAATAAACTGTCACACAACCTGATCTTTCCAATACTTCAGTATTTGTGATTTTGTCTTGCCACTTAATACCAAGAATTCTTCGCAGACACCGCATATGAAAGCTGTTTAAGTTGTTCTCTTGGTGTGAGTAAGTTGTCCAGGTTTCACTGCCATAGAGAAGAGTACTAAGGACACAGGCTTGATAGACAAGGACTTTTGTTTTGGCAGTAAGCTTCCTGTTCTCCCAGACTCTTTTTCTTAACCTGTTCATTGTTGTTGCTGCCTTACCAATTCGGATGTTGATTTCCTGATCTAGGGATAATTTGCTATTTACCACTGATCCTAGATATGTAAAATGGTCTACTATCTCTAGTTCGGCGTCGTCAATAAAGATTGATGGTACCCCATGTGCACCTTGTGACATAATCTGTGTCTTCTTTTTGCTAATTGTTAAACCAAATTCAGAACAAGCATTGGAGAATGCAGATAGTAGACATTGCAATTCTTCCTCAGAGTACTCCGCAACCAGCTGTCCCAATATCCCTTGTTGGATCTGAAAGATTTAAAACCCTCATCACATCACACTAAAGCAGTTAGTTAGCTAATACACCCGTAATCTCTGTATACTTACTTCCGTGTTCATTATCAGCAAATCTCAAGTACACCTGCTCCTGTTGCTTTGTTCTGAAATCATGTAGCATGATGAAACAGAACTCCCCATTCCCAGCCCGACACATTCATAAGAATACTTCCGATTTAGTGGCGTTTCCAGATAGAAGGACGATTCTTGGCATAGTATGTTCCAGAACGAGTTAGGGGAGGGAGCGGTATGCGCTTGCTTTTCATTGGTTAATAAGTAATGAGCCCACGCTGTTTGCTAGGCCATATTTGAAAATTGGCAGTTCGAGATAAGATTCCAACCGGAGCGGTAGCTATTTTGTGATGTGGGGACGCAAAAATGCCCTTAAAGATTCAATAATATATTGTTCTCTGGAATAACAGGTACCACTTTAAAACATACTTTGATGTTGTAGTTGTGCCTAGTGAACGAAAGAGAAGAATATAAGAGTATTTTATGAATAAAATGTGAAAGTGGAAAACCTAACTTCTGTGCGCCAGTATTCTGGATACTGCTTCTTCATCCTTGACATGTCTTTCACGCTGTATACTCCAAGTGCATATCAATCCCTGGTTGTGACTGGTTGCGTATGCTTGATGAATGTATAGTACACTCATGCAAATTCGCAAACCCAAACCCCTTGTGCATTCTTCATGCCTAGGATGACTTATTCTTAAATCAACTGTACCTTTGCTCTCGCGAGTTAACATATGGCAGTCTGAATCGGAATGAGTGATGTAAACATGTACAAGTTCTTTTGTAAAACGCTGAGAATGTTGGAGTGAGTGAGTTGGTGGTTTAATAAATAGCCTCTCACCTTTAGTGGAAGGAAAGATGCTTCAATATCCATCTGTAAACAGGTTGTATGTGGCACGCCAGAATTGCTAAGTCCATGTGATGCCTAGAGGCCACATTACGCTCAGGAGAATTAATACAATTTCTCCCTGAAGTATTACACTATTACCTCTACTGCTGGATAGTTCATATAAACTAGTTCCTAAGAGAACCATAGGTGTGTGAACCTGTGTCTCAGTTGGCTGAATATAATGTATGGCTCATGCACATTTACAAGGACTAAACATGTTTTTCCACATATGTGCTTGGTGCATATGTGAACCATTGCTATGCAATTGAGCTTCTGTTACCTACTGTAGTAGACATGAAAATTACTCAGTGGGGAAACAGCACATGATGATGATAAAGATGATGTACCTGTGAGTCAGGTCTGTCTGAGAAAAGGGGTGAAGTCTGGCATTGCTGAGTGAGTGTATATGGAATAGGACATTCATGCACCAACATCACAGCCATTGGAATGGATGTCTGGTCTGCTAATTGGGTAAATGCCATTAGTTAATCCATATTGCATATTGAAGTTGTAAATGCCTATTTTCCATTTCCCTTCACAATGCCTGTCCCATGTTGCTATGTCACAATGATTGCTGTACTGTATCTGGTCTTCCTTGTGCCCAGGTCTACTGTGGTTCAAACATGGTGGAACTTAGACCACATAAATGCTTGTAATTGTATTAAGCTACCCTGTCTCAGCATATGGTCTTGTGATTACCACAGTGCATCACAGTGAAATTCACTACATCATCAACCTTAACCTTCCCCATCTCCATCTGTGTATGTTAATGTATGATAACATCATCTTTTAACACATGTGAAGAGATGTTGTGCCATTTTGTATTGACAGAGAACAGAGGGATGGTGGAGAAGTCTTCCATATATCATCTGGGACAACTAAACAGACGTCCTAGATCCAGAAGTGACTCCCTATCAAAATGCAGGAAAATCAAAGAAGAATTTTCTGTCAGCTCTCAACAGTTGAATGCACAAATGGGAGCATAACACAATCTGAAGCACTACAAATGTGGTGAACTGGACAGTGATCTTTGATTCAATCAAATGTCATCTGAGAACTAAACAACAAGTCTATGGTGGTGAACCTCATTCAAGACGTCTGGTGAAATGACTGGGACAATGGATTGTTTAGCTAGGACTTATCTTAGTTAATCTCCAGCCTGGTGCTCACACAGTGTTTTCAGAATGAAGACTTGCAGAGGAAGTGAGATAGACTGAGGAGAAAGAAGACTGGGACATATTTGTATCTTAGATCTTCCTCTACAGGAAAAGGAGAACAGATTCCTAATTCTCAACTTCATAAACAGTCAACTCACCAGTGAAAGACAAGGCTGTAGCTTTTCTTCAAACTGTGACAGTAGGGGATAATTAGTCAGACTTGGAAAATCATCATGGGGAGAACTGTAACCTGAGCTGTCCAACACCCATCATAGGTGCTAAAAGGATTAAACAGACCAGTGGAGCAGAACGTCCCTATGCTTGCCCCAGGTTATGGCTTATCTTGGTTTTCCCTCATTAACAGTAGAGGAAAGGATAAAAGTCAATGGTGTAGTGATGATGAGAGAGGAGAGGAGGAGGAAAGTTTGGTTATTAGCTGGAGGAGGGTGTAGGAGTGTTGTATCATGTTTATCTTCATGCATGTTCGGCATAATTATACCTTATGTAGGTAATTATTGAAGTGTTGACATGACAGGAGATGAGACAATGGTCATCACTAGACTCACCATCAGCTCAATAAAGTGTGTATTTGATGAATCAGTGTTTGAAGTACATGTCGCCAGTGAATTTCTTGTACAGTTGCTGTCAAGTTTTGTCTCTGGTGACTGTCTTAAGTGCTGTGGCTGATTATACATATTGTGAAAAGTCTTGTATAGATGTTGTCAAGTATCTCTTATGATGTAAGTCTTGTACAATGGCTGGTGTACACAATTCCTTGTGAGTGTATGTCCCACTTTTGTCAAGAAACTGTCATGTAGATGTCTTGTCCAACAGATGTAATGTACAGTTATTGTTGAAGTTTGTTTGTCTACATATAATTGAGTCCTACAATCCCAAAGAAATGGGACAAACTGATATAGGTCACAAAATGACAAAATATATATGAGAAGATCTATGTGACGGACGAACAGCACACTGGCAACATTATGTTGAGTGAGATGGATCCTCAGTTGTACAGGCGCTAATAGTACTTCTCTGGCCTTGGGTGAACTAGTTACTTCTTATATAAATTTCTGTGTAGATACATAATAGTCTCACAGTGGGGGTTTGAGCCCAAGAAAAATGGTTCTCCAAAAAGACTATTGCGGGAATGATTAGCTCATTTGAGTGACCTCTAGACAAAACGTGCTAAATCATATCCTTTATCTTGTTATTTATTATTCAAGATATATCTCCAGAGAACACTACTAACTAGGTCCTCTGGCAACTCAATCAAACATGTCACAAATCACATAACCTCAAAACATTGCTATTATATTATAATGTGTGTAAGCAATTTAACACACACACATACACACTTACACACACACACACACACACACACACACACACACACACACACACACAATGCATGTGTTTATATTGCAATTCCATAATGTATACATTACAATATGATACTAACATAACTTACTCTAAACTAGATGCAACTATTATATAAATATATAAATTTATTTTAAATTACAAATTAAAATTATACGTGACTTACAAAACAACAAAGGAATAGATTGTCCTTTGTCACCGGGATGATTTGACGGCACATCTTCATCTGTTCTTGTCGTCATGTCTCTGCAGATCTCCACTGCGCTATACAGCAGAATTATCCAATTAACACTTACAGTAGAATTGTCGCCGATCTCCCTGGCGAAGGGGTTAACGACTTTATCCGTAATACCGTCTACCCACGTGAGGAACACAGCAGCGCAAGATTCGGCAGCGGATCGCGTCGCATTAGTTACTTACGGGATATGTGAGCCGGTCGCTAAGAAAGCAATGGCAAACTACTGAGCGTAAAGTTGCCAAGAACATCAACAACAGCTGAAAAATCCTGGTGTTGACTGCAACTTCCTGTAAGGGACATGCGACTTTAAAAAAAAAAAATGTAGAATTTATATGACCACCTGAATCTCTAGTCCAGCTTGAACAACTTAACCCTTCTGTTACAATTTCCAGTAAATGTGTCAACTATACGGTGCTTCTGCCCATTACTTAAAAAAATAAAAAAAAAAGACAAATGCACGTGCTCCTAATGCTAATATTTTGCATTATTACTTCCTAGATTCAGACAATTTCTAACTCTTCACTTTAAATGAAACAACAGATCCACCTGCAATAAATGAGCTTTTATTTGCAGCCGATCAGTGCCTGTTTTGAGCGACGAGGGCAGACTGCAAAACAAGCTGAGTTCAAAAAGTAGCAGATACAATATAACATAAATACAACTAAAGCTAAAATAGTGCAAGTTTACAGATCTCTTAGGCCACTAAATATACCGATAAATTGAAAGACACCCGATCAATTTAAAAAAAAAATATCTATGAATCATGATTACAGAAAATGGCAGAATATACATAGAATTCGAAATTAGATGTCATAAAGTAAGTGCGCTTCTATATCAACTATTACCAACACTGAAACAACCAAATATATCCATATCTGCAAAACAACATGTAATGAATAGTATATTCAGTCCTATTCTATGCTACCAATGTCAATCTTTAACACTGTCCAAATCACACTTAGGCAAATTCAACACCTGCGAGATGGGAAGCTTGAGAAGAGCTGTCAACTTAACTATCCATGACGGAGTAAAAAATGAGGTTATCAGACCGACAGTGAAGTCAACACGTTGTACCATATCTACTGAAAGGCAGTAGATCAAATGGTTCGGCCATCTCCTTAGAAAGCAACACCATCAACTACCAGCACTAGCGCTATATCACATACAAATCTGATAGGACGGCAAGAGGACGCCCGATGCGAACATGGATTGACATCATTAAAGACATGGTACAATCACATAGAATAAATCTATCCGGTGCCACCCATCGGGAGCAGGAAAGTCAACTATTCCTCCCATTGACGCTTAATGGCAAAAGTGGATGATGATGACGATGACTTCCTAGAATATGCTTTAAAAAAAAAAAGAAAAAAAGTAACTAATGCAATACTAATTCATGAAATATCCACATAGTTGCTCAGACACAAACCGGTGGGAACGCTTAATCGAACCATTCTTGCAAGTCATGATTTTATAGTTGTCAAAGATTGTAATATTACATATGGATTACAACACTCTCATGATCTCATACTGTCCGTCAATAAATACATAAAAGCAAACCATGAAATCACTTGAGATACTGTCTCAAATGTTACATGATATTATTTATCTCTGTCACCAGATAACAGTAGAACCGAGGCCTCTAAATAACGGAACTCTGATCAAAAGCGCACCAGGTGTGGACACTGCAAACGCTATGAACAACAATATAACCGTTGAATATGATCCCGACAAACCTTACAACGATACTTGCCATATGCTTGTGATCTCAAAGAAACCTAACAATTAAATAAAACCAATCCGAAATCGACTTCACCCACAGATCCACACAGTGAACCACTGATCTAGATAATATAACCACGGATGGAACAACTCAAAGAACTCATGGATTCCAAGCAACTGCCGATCAACCCACATCAACCAACCAGAGTTCAGAGTTTAATGAAGTCACAAGTTCGTGCCAGTGCGAGCCAGACCTACACCTGCAATCTCACAAGAACCATCAGAAGACAGAAATGGAGGCTATAGTTTCTAACTTAACTTTCAGCGTGTATCAATAGCGGGACAATAAATTAACTCTTCTGTGGTAAACATTTATTACATTAAATTATGCAGTTATTGGTATTGCCTTACCTTCGTTTGTCTACATGTTGTTGTTTTTTTTTTTTTTTAACGTAATCTGCTGTTGTTTTGACTTATTCTGTTCCAGCTTTTGTTTTGAATTCTTGTGTCCAGTATAAGGGTCAAGCTAAATGAAATCATGCCTTGTCTGAGTCATAGGTGGAGTATTGCGTCATGAACATAAACATCGTGAGTGGACAGCACGAAGGAGATTATAAGGTCTGTCATTCAATATGTTGGTCTCGAGATTACAAGGTCTGTCATTCATTATGTTGGTCTCGAGATTACAAGGTCTGTCATTTGTTATGTTGGTCTCGAGATTACAAGGTCTGTCATTCGTTATGTTGGTCTCGAGATTACAAGGTCTGTCATTCATTATGTTGGTCTCGAGATTACAAGGTCTGTCATTCATTATGTTGGTCTCGAGATTACAAAGGCTGTCATTCATTATGTTGGTCACGAGATTACAAGGTCTGTCATTCATTATGTTGGTCTCGAGATTACAAGGTCTGTCATTCATTATGTTGGTCTCGAGATTACAAGGTCTGTCATTTGTTATGTAGGTCTCGAGATTACAAGGTCTGTCATTCTTTATGTTGGTCTCGAGATTACAAGGTCTGTCATTCGTTATGTTGGTCTCGAGATTACAAGGTCTGTCATTCATTATGTTGGTCTCGAGATTACAAGGTCTGTCATTCGTTATGTTGGTCTCGAGATTACAAGGCCTGTCATTTATTATATTGGTCTAGAGATTACAAGGTCTGTCATTCGTTATGTTGGTCTCGAGATTACAAGGTCTGTCATTCATTATGTTGGTCTCGAGATTACAAGGTCTGTCATTCGTTATGTTGGTCTCGAGATTACAAGGTCTGTCATTCGTTATGTTGGTCTCGAGATTACAAGGTCTGTCCATCGTTATGTTGGTCTCGAGATTACAAGGTCTGTCATTCATTATGTTGGTCTCGAGATTACAAGGTCTGTCATTCATTATGTTGGTCTCGAGATTACAAGGTCTGTCATTCGTTATGTTGGTCTCGAGATTACAAGGCATGTCATTCATTATGTTGGTCTAGAGATTACAAGGTCTGTCATTCGTTATGTTGGTCTCGAGATTACAAGGTCTGTCATTTGTTATGTTGGTCTCGAGATTACAAGGTCTGTCATTCATTATGTTGGTCTCGAGATTACAAGGTCTGTCATTCATTATGTTGGTCTCGAGATTACAAGGTCTGTCATTCGTTATGTTGGTCTCGAGATTACAAGGTCTGTCATTCATTATGTTGGTCTCGAGATTACAAGGTCTGTCATTCGTTATGTTGGTCTCGAGATTACAAGGTATGTCATTCATTATGTTGGTCTCGAGATTACAAGGTCTGTCATTCGTTATGTTGGTCTCGAGTTTACAAGGCCTGTCATTCATTGTGTTGGTCTAGAGATTACAAGGTCTGTCATTCGTTATGTTGGTCTCGAGATTACAAGGTCTGTCATTTGTTATGTTGGTCTTGAGATTACAAGGTCTGTCATTCATTATGTTGGTCTCGAGATTACAAGGTCTGTCATTCATTATGTTTGTCTCGAGATTACAAGGTCTGTCATTCATTATGTTGGTCTCCAAATGCTTAAAGACGTTTTTCTATGCCCGTTCTGCAACGTCCTAGACTTGCATTGAAGTCCCCCATAACTATGATGTTGTCCTGCTTCTCTATTCTATTTATTATGTCATGGGTATCTTGGAAGTATTCTTCGCATTCTTGCTTATTTTTTTTATTGCATTCCATGAGCGTATATCTGTACATATGTAGTAATTGCCTGGTCTTTTATTCTGTGTTATGATTCTTTCTGATATATATTTTATTTCAAATACTCTTCTTGCTAGTCGTGGTTCAATGACTATTCCCATACATTGTCTAGCCCTTTTCATGCTGTTCCAATCCAGATTAGACAAACGTGCAACTGTGCATGATAGCATCATCTTAAATGCAACCTTCTCCATTGATGATGAAACCATCAACTGCCTTCTTCAAGTCCCCACTAATAATACTCTTGCTGACCTGCCAACAATAGTGGAAGCAAACAAAGCTATCCAGAAACTTGCCAGCGGTAAGGCGCCCTGTCCTGACTCCATCCCGGCAGAGATATACAAGTCAGGTGAACCGGTTCTAATAGAGCGGCTTCACGACATCTTTACAAACATATGGGTGAACGAGACTATGCCACACGATTTCAAAGATGCGTCAATAGTCCAACTTTACAAACGTAAAGGAAACCACCAATCATGCGACAACCACCGAGGCATATCCTTGCTCTCAATTGCAGGAAAGAAAGTCGCCAGAATTCTTCTCAATCGCCTCACAACCCATCTCGAGCAAGGTCTTCTTCGTGAGAATCAATGTGGCTTTAGAAAAGAACGGGGAAATGTTGGCATGATTTTCGCTGATCTCATCAGGCTATTGATACAGTCAGCAGAGACGGACTGTGGAAGATTATGGCGAAATATGGCTGTCCACGTAAGTTTGTCCAAATAGTGCAGTTATTTCATAATGGTATGCAGGCATGAGTATAGGAAAATGGTGAACTGTCTAAGCCTTTTCCTGTCACTAATGGAGTGAAGCAATGCTGTGTCCTGGCGCCAACACTGTTCAGCCTCATGTTTTGAGCTATGTTGACAAATACTTTCGAAAGCAACGACATTGGAATAGACATCAACTACCGCATGGATGGGAAGTTTTTCAATCTCAGATGGCTGAAAGGTAATAACGAAAACTAACAGCGACACCGCCAGAAAGCTGCTGTTTGCTGATGATTGCGCTCTATATGCAAAATCAGAGGCAGACATGCAACATAATGTTTCAGCTTTCTCACATGCCTGTGACAACTTTGGGCTCAATATCAACTAGCAGAAGACTATTATGTACACCGGCGTGAATATCAAAGTAAATGGTCATTAACAAAGTGTTGCAGACAAATTCACCTATCTTGGCAGAACTGTGTCCCAAGCTGCCACAATTTATGACGAAATGAATGCAAACATCTCCAAGGCCAGTGGGTATTTGGCAGACTGTACAAAAATGTGTGCGACAGAAAAGGAATAAGCCTACAAACAAAGCTGAAAGTCTACAAAGCAGTCGTATTATCCACACTGCTATATACTTGTTAAACCTGGACTGTTTCCAGCCACACGGTAGGAAATTAAAACACTTCCACACAGTTTGCTTCAGGAAGCTATTGAAGATTAAATGTCAAAACAAAATTCCAGACATTGAAGTCCTAGAAAGAGCGTCCATGCCCTGTATCCATACTCTACTAATGAAGAATCAGATTAGCTGGGCTGGTCACATGACTCACATACCATACCTCTGGCTCCCTTAACGATTTTTATTAACGACCAGCTGCGTTGCTGTAAACGCTCCCAAAGCGGTCGGAGGAAACGCTTTAAAGACAATCTGAAGATTTCACTAAATGCTTTTGGAATTCGCCACGACACTTGGGAGACTGCTGCCAAAATTTGAAATGTGTGGCATACATCATTACGTAAGGGTGCTGTCATTTGTGAAGCAAACAGAACATCAGGAGCTTCGGGAAAAAACGGTTGGACAGAAAAACACTGCAGAAGTTCCTCCTCCTGGAATGTCAAGCATTCTGTGCCCATATTGTCAAAGAATATTTCGAGTTAATTAGGCCTTACCAGCATCTTAGAACTCACAGCTGCATACTTTTAACCTCACTGGATGAAGTAAATGGTCATCATCATTCTTGATGGACAAATAACAAGATGTTATTTCTAATATTATTCTTGCTAGTAGTGGTTCAATGACTATTCTTACACATTGTCTTGCATTTTCTTGCTGTTCCAATCCAGATTAGACAAACGTATAACTGTGATGGTTCTCCATGCATCGTCTCCCTTTTATTCATGTGTCCGCTATTTCCATCAGTCCAATTTGTCTCTTTTTCATTGTTTTCTATGAGATATTGTTTTATTTTAATTTTTTTTTTTTACTATCAAAGCCGCAGCTGTTCATTGTGCCTATCTTTTTAATCGCTCATCTATCTCGTGCCGTTCTCCGTGGCCCAAGTCTTACGGAAGCGAATCTTAAGCCCGCTTACCTGCGTTGGAAAGCCATCTGCAACCAATTTAGTAGCAGACCACGATGCGCAGGGTTTTAACGAATTGATAGAGGAGCTTGTCGTTCAGAAATCAATGCCAAACTACTGAACGTAAACTTGCCAAGACATCAACAACAGCAGTGAAATGCTGGTGTTGACAGCCATGTCTTGTATAATTATATAAAAATAAAATATTTTAAAAATCTATCTCGTAGTCCTTTAACATTGACGGGTCTATAACCATTTGGGTCAACCCGATTATAATTCGTAGCTTTTTACGAACAGCTGAAAATCCTCTGCCGGCTTGCTAGGCCAGTCGCAGGTTTAGGCAAAACATCTGATCAAGTGGAGTTCCCCCCCCCTCCCCCCTGGCGAGTTAATGTCCAGTTGGCCCATGACCTCAAGGTCATGGTTTCTCTGTCTACAAGGTGAGCTGAGAAATCAACTCGCAGGGCAGATATGTCGAGGATGAAGGGTGGATGTTCATGGCCGTCGGTTATGCGATGGTGCACTTAACTACTGTCACGCTACTTTCCTGTTAATTTAAGCTATTGATATATAGCTTGCTGGTCCTAGAGATTTATGCATTGTCTTGTGTAGTTGATGTTGATAGCAGAAAGTAAACTGATAAATTATCTCCAGGCCACACACACACACATGCACACACACACACAAACAAACACACACACACACACACACACGCGCACGCACGCACGCATATATATATCTATATATATATAAATCCTAAGTGCAGTGACGTCGGTTCTTGACTCAACTCAAATCAATATATATATATATATATATATATATATATATATATATATATATATATATATATATATATATATCACGATTTTCTTAATTGTAACCGAGTGAGATGGTCGTTGTCTAGGTTACAATGCTCCTTGTGTGTCACTACGGAGTGGAAGTTGAGCTAGCCACCTGTCTCACAATGTAACTCACACCCACAGTACACATCCCTCAGTCAGTGAACAAGATTGAGTTGGCGCACATAATCTTTTAATGCAAAGGAACACGGACACACGTAATATATTTCCATATCCAGAAAACAATATAATCCACAGAATATATATATATATATATATATATATATATATATATATATATATATATATATATATATATATATATATATATCCTCCTCACAACTTAGCTCGTACACATCCCTGCCTTCTCAAGGTCTGCTTAATCTCAAATTCACAAGACAGTTATCCAGCTACTATCCACGACTGGACCTCACACTATACAACCCACACTGAGTTTAGGCCTCCATTAACTATCCAACCCCCTCTGGGTTTAGGCCTCCATTAAAAACTGGGAGAACAACACAGGACGGAGATCTCTTTCTAACTCTGCTCCTTCTCCTTAGACCACCGACTACCTCGGAGTCTAAAACCTCAACTCTCGCAAACGATCCGACCCTCAGTCGGTCTCAGCTTCAACTGTCCTCCGTCTCCTGGCTCCACACAACAACTAAACTGTCTCTCACCCCATCCATCCTGGGGTCTGCACTCAAACTCACCATTATTTCTCATGGCTCGTTTTTTTTTTTTTTTTTGTAGACACGCTACAAAGGTTACTCACCTCAATGTCATTACTCCCTCCTCAAAAGAAAACATCGTTTTCAATTGTTGGGAGACTCATACTTTGAATAACGAAGACACAAACAATAGATTGCACGATTTATTGCCTGGCATATTTCGCTGCATCTCGTCATGTACATACTGCAGAAATCACACAACTTACGTGAATTAATAAGATAAACCCTTCAAACTGAAATATACACATTTTCGCACAGTAATGTCGAAAAATCTCTAAAACTCTGGAGAATGCCTTAAACCTGAATGGGTACTCCACAGGATTTATAAAGCGCCACTGCCAACAGCCCAAACCGAAATCAGAAGTAACTACAGTCCCTAAACTCAAAGTATTCATCCAGCTAACCTTCCGAGGAGATGACGTAATGCACCGTCAGCGGGACCGGCTCACCACAGCAGTCGAGCGAACATTCTGTGCTGCAGCTCTAGTCATCAGGTACAGAAACACACCGATCCCAGTCCCAGCAGTAAAAGAACCTGTAGCTTTGTACGCCAAATCAAATTGTATTTACCAATTTACATGCAGATGCGAGGCCATCTACATAGGCAGAACTGAGCGACAGTTACATTGCAGGGTTTCGGAACATATTCCGAATTGGTTGAACAAGATACTACACACAGAAGATGGTAGCCTAGGCAGGCCGACACACCGGAAAAGTCTGGCTTAATCGGGCGGGAGACACGTGCCCGAGAGTGGTCACGTGGTTGAAAGAGACAGTGCCTTCCGTGTGTTGTTCAACACACAAAGTAGTCGATTGTTAAAGTTTGCTGAAGCTATACTTATCAACCTTCGTAAGTCGTCCTTGTTAGTTAGTTAGTCGACAGATCATCCTCGTTGCACATCGGACCATTCAGTCCATAAGTGCTCGGATCCCCTCCTCAGCAAATCCCGCAGCGTGTAGCGGCTAACGACGCCAGTTCTGTGTTGGTTTATCAATCTTCTTTGGCTTCCTGCGTAGTGTTCATGTTTGGCCACCCCTCTTTTAATTTGCTGCTCTCGCAGTCTGGCCATTGTTGTAGATTCACAGTCATCACTTGGTTCTTTCAAAAGTCTCACTTCTCGTAGAGCATTCAGAATGTCAGCCTGGTCCATGGCGCGTCCGCCCTCCACAGTAGCCTCACCTGCAAGCTTGTCAGCCCGCTCATTTCCTTGTACTCCCGCATGACCTGGCACGAAGATGAAACTAATCTTTGCCAGCCGAGACCGCTCCAAGGCAGCAACCATTCTCTTCGGATCGACCCCTCCTCTATCCTCTTGATCATGTTCATTGAGTCGCTAAGGAAACAAGCCCTAGTGAATGTCTGTGTCTCGAGCCATGTTATTGCTTTACTTACTGCCATGACTTCCATGGTCAGGCTACTTGTGGTTTCAGTGAAAGCACCAGAGTCCTCCTTCACAATTCTCCCTCCGGCCCGAGCTGTAAAGGCCCATGAGCTTCTCACATGTCGGACGACCGACCCATCTGTGTAGATGACCGCGTCACTGTCTAGCGAATTCTCGAAAATCAACGCTTGTACTTCAGCCTCCACAGCAGCCGGATTTTCTTGTCTGCATTTTCTATCTAGTTGGATGCAAACTGAAAAGGATGTGCAGAAGTCTGTTGGCACTTGCACCCACTCCTCGCCAGGTTCTAAGTCCTCAAGTGAACACACCTGTTGAAGAATGTCTTCGGCTTGACTCATCCACGACCGTCCTCTTTTTAACCTGCTGCCCTTCACCTTCCTAATTTCACTATGCAGTGGATGCTGTGTGTTTGCGTTAATTCTGAGGTAGGCGCGTGCCCTGCAAACTTGCATTCTCTCTTCAATGGTTGGAAAATCAAGAAGGTAGCGCATCGCCCTGCATGCTGTATCTCTTGTACATCCAAGAATAATGCGCATAGCTTCATTCTGTATCCTTTCCATCCTTTCTATCTGCTTATGGCTGAGAGTCAGGATTGCCATTGCATACTCCAAAACAGACATGACCAGCCCCTCATACAGAAGACATAGATGGCGCTGCTCACAGTTTGCTGCCGCCATCACCCGCATCGCTGCCAAGCCCCGCATTGGCCTTTGTTATCACCTGGTCTATGTGCACATTATAAGCAAGGCTTCGATAAAACCGTATCCCCAGGTAATTCATTGCCTGCGTTCTTTCCACCGTCTCTGAACACAGCATTACAGTTGGTGTTGGATTGTTGACAATATGATTATTCAACGAGAACCAAGTCACTGTTGCCTTTGTTGGGTTGACCATTGCCCCAGCTTCATCACACCAGGTACTTATGCGATTGAGTTCGGTTTGTAGTTCCACAGCAACCTCCTCTCTATCCTTACCCTGACGATACACTAAAACATCATCGGCATATGACAATGTCCTGCCAGGTCCAGTGATCTGCTCACTGGTGATTCTCACTGTGTAGGCGTTGAACAGTACCGGAGATAATGGTGATCCCTGTGGTAGGCCAGGATATATTGTTGTTGGTTCCGAAGTCCAACTGCCACATCTAAAAACTACTTTCCGTTGGAAGAGGGCTGCAGCGATCCAACTAAGGAGGAATGGACTTACGTTTAGTTCAAGAAGCTGAAACATTAAAAAATCAAGTGGTAAGCCGTCCTTGTGTAAGCAGAAAGACATGCTAGTCAGTTTAAAATTACCGTGGTAGACAATTGACATTACTGTGCGAACATGTGTATATTTCAGATTGAAGGAGTTATCTAATTAATTCACGTAAGTTGTGTGATTTCTGCAGTATGTACCTGACCTGACGAGATGCAGCGAAATATGCCAGGCAATAAATCGTGCAATCTATTGTTTGTGTCTTCGTTATTCAAATTCATCACGGGAAAACATTGTTTTGAGACTCATACTTATCAAATATGTGACCCAGATATTGCCTAGGTAGCCGTAAGTATGACTCTATCTCACTCTAGCTACCACCCTAAATAATATATCGAATAATCATAGTAATTCCCATATTCTTCCCACATCAATACCACCAACCTTTCATCGTGTGTACCAATGCATGAGCTAAAACATTGCATAATAATCAATACATCATAGAAAAACAATATATTTGTGTACCCGTAGGTCTATTAATATCTTCAATAACACACAAACCATGTAACTTTGCTAATACTAGTCCATGAATCCCTGTCGAGGCTGTGCATTGCCTTAGTCTTCCATCAAATATTTAGAGAGTTTGTGTACCGACCATATATCAGGTGGTTCTTTTCTTGCATCACCCAACCTCTGATTCCTGTCGATGCTGTGTCTACCCTTCATGTACCCATGCCTCATGTTTCCTGTATCTTTAAAACATCTGTTTGCTAATCCTAACCCTGGTTCAGTGATGTCGTTAACACACTTTTGAACTGCCTTAACTTTGCTATCTGCATATTGCATCGTTACACTGGAGTCCCTGTTTAGTCTCACCTCTTTATTACATCCTGGCCAATATACCTGGCATCCTGCTCTCTGCTGCTTACGCCCTATTCCTATGTGCCCAACACATGCAATATCCTGAGCTGTTCTAGTATATCGGTTTATATGTGCTAAGGGTACTATCACTTTCCTACGCCTGGTTTTGTCATTTGAAAACAGACGAGTGAGAATATTGTTCTTCATTTCCAAGCACCCTCTACCCTTCTTTAATTGCCTATGTTCTACTTTACTACACCCTTGGACACATTTGTCCCGAGTAGCATCTTGTCTGAGATCTATTCTCACCTGCTCAGCTGTCCTATCCTTGTCCTCAATTCCTGTGTCTACTTCAAGTGCCTCTTTTTCTTCAGCTATACTCTCTAATTTAGGTTTTCTTTTGGTAACTACCTCGTTACTACTTAAACTATTTTTCTGGTCCCAATAAACTACTTCTTCTTCTGTACAATCTTTAACTCCTGGCACATTTCCGATGATCAGATCCGCCACTGATGCGTTCAGAACACACGCTGTCACTCTTCCTGTGATATATGGTGTTTTCACTATTATCACGGCTAATGGGTAGAATTCTACTGTCCCATTAAATGTTATGCATCTAATATTTTTCCCTGTGTAATCCGAGGGATGCACTAATCTTTTTCTAACTGCGATAGACGTACATCCGGAATCCATAATTGTTAACGCTGGCCTGTCATTAACGAATCCATGGTGCATCTTCAGACTTCCTCCTGCATGCACTGCTGATCCTGCGTGAACTGTGTTACCACACATTAAGACTGGCTGACCGTCTTTTTCTAAAGAGGTTTGCATCCACTACAATTCTCATTATTGATAGTCTCAATCACTTGTGCTGTATTTGAGTGCTCCGTTTCCCCCATCGTACACTCATAGCTGAAATGGTTCTTTTTTTTTACACATTTGAAACAAGTAATGTCCTTCCTACTATTATTTGTTGGCCCACAATTCCAACATCCGGCATAACTATTTTGACGTCTCTGAAAATTCCCCCTTTTGTATGGATACCGTCTTGCTTTGCTAAAATGGTTGCCACGGAAACCATTATCTTGAGGCTCTTGTTGTTCATACTTCTGTGCTGAATCCACACTTTTCGATCTTGGTCTAATAACTGGATTCTGGTCCTGTTTTGTATACGCTGCACAGCCTTATTTCCTCAATCATTTGTCTACCAATAGAACTGTTAGGATGTGCAGTCATGTAGTTTTGCCCTAACTGAGACATTGTGTCTATGTCTTTTGGTTTACGTTCTTCAAAGAAAGCCACTAAGGTAGTATTGCATGCAGATAATACCTTGTCTCTTAGCACTACATCCACTAATCTATTAAAATCTTTCCCAACTTCTGCAAGCTCCATCCATTTTTTTCAATGTGTTCTTTACTGTATTGACAAAATCTGTAAAATCCGGATTTGTCTCTGGCACTAATTGTCTACACTTTGTTCTGTATCCATGCTCAGTTAGTTGGAATTTTGTAAGCAAGCGCTGACGCAGAATAGTATACTTGTTTCTTTCTTCCAAAGGTAAATTAAATATGGTATCTAGGGTCTTACCCGTCAGACACTCGCTCAGTCGCATCGCATATTCTCCTTCTGGGATGCCTAAAGCTTTCGCCGATGCTTCGAATCTGGCCTGATAAGCTTCAAGACTGTCCCGGTCCGTAAAGTATGGCAGTTTTAATCGCTGTCTTCTGCCTTCCTCACTTTGACCCTTAGATGATAGGTCTAATGTTTTTAGTGCAATTTGAGTTTCCATCTTAATCTTTTCTTTCTCGATTTCCACCGCATTTGTTTGTTGTAATTTTCCAAGTTCCATGTCTCTCTCTCTCTCTCTCTCTCTCTCTCTCTCTCTCTCTCTCTCTCTCTCTCTCTCTCTCTCTCTCTCTCTCTCTTCCTTCGTGTAGACGCTTGTTTTCAAATTCAGCTAACTTTTCTGCCTGTAGGCGTTGGGCTTCAGCTAACTTTTCTTCCTGTATTCGTTTAGCGTCCATTTCAGCTTGTCTCTGTTCTCTCTAAGTCTGTCTTTGATCTATTTTCCATTGATTATATTCTTCCATTTTTTCTTCTGCAAAATCCTGCAACTCTTTACCCTTCAGGCCTAACCGTTCACCTGTTTCAATATATTCCATTAAAGTAGACATCTTGTACTTGTGGACACGTTGCTGTCTGTCAGCCAACTATTAATGCAAAGACTCTGCTGCTAGTCTTTGTGTACCTTCCCTAAGTACACCCCCACTCACTGTGTACATAAATTCGTAGTACTAATAATATCACTCTGTACTCACCCAATCACTTTACAAGCACTATCTAGTGAGGGGGTATTTACCTATACTCCCTTATATATATATATATATATATATATATATATATATATATATATATATATATATATATATATATATATATATGACAACTAGTTTCATAAAGTCTCTGAAAATATTGTTATATATATATATATATATATATATATATATATATATATATATATATATATATATATATATATATATATATATATATATATATATATATATATATACAAAAACTAATGAATGATAAGCAATAAGTAATGTCTATAAACGCTAGACGCACAAGCTGAGTACACGGAGACGGTAATCACAAAGAAATAAACCACAGTAACATCCACAAGCTTGTGTGAGACGACCAGAGTGCGCGTAATATATATAAACTGACAAAGACCACTAGACAGTAGATATTACTAAGGATCACAATAATACAAAATCCGAAGAACCAAATATCATACGTAAATATAATTAAAAGAAGAAAGAAAGTATAACATCAAAATATACACAGATCTGAGGTTCGACACAAAAGGGCACGGTATATCATCCAGGACCACCACTGCGTTACTGCAGAACAAAACAAACCGTCCTTTCGATTTACTTCCCAGAAAATATATGGTGCACCTAAGAACATTCCTTTTGCCCTGTCTCACGAACTCCGCGAAACAACACAAAGATCTCCAACTCCTGACAAACACTGGACCACATATAAATAATTGCGTAACACCCAAAAACAATATATAAGATGATAAGAGGAAATAAAATGTCCAAATGGTTGGCCGACACAATGAAGTCTTCAGTTTGTCTAAAATAGTTTCCAATAATATCCTGGAAATGTCCGATGGTTAAAGTTACTGTTCCAAAATGACTAAGACGCTAGATCCCTACAGAAAAATGTTCTTTTGATATGTTGTTACTTTCCCTGGACGTGGTGACAACACAGTAATAATTCAAACGTCTTGTCTCAACCCAGTCCGTAACGCTATTATACCTTGGTTGCGGAGATGGTCCCTTGTTGTATCATATATGTAATAGATTCACGTTTAACGACAATGTTCAACAAAAAATGGCAGCAAATGTCCAGCGCTTTAACTCTGTACGGTCAGTTCTTTTTGGCAACTGTATGCGACCACGCTTGCGGTGATGATACGTAATCGTTCGTTGTAAAATTGTTTGCTCATGACAGTGTAATGATAACAGAGGGATTTCAACAAAGACGAACACAAAGTCTGGTTTTCGTTCACAACAACTTGTTTTCTTCATTCACGATTCACCTTCACGCCATGAGTCATCTTGTCAACAACAGGCCCTGGAAATTTCCTGAGTACCTTCACTTCATCCACAACCCCGACTCACAATGCCACCTCAAATTCTCTTTATCACCCTCAGTGGAACAAATTCCGCAGTAACTTCTTACTTGTAAACAGCCTTGACTACCAAGGTCACTCCAGCCTCAGCAAACTCTTTCCACACAACCTCCTCTGCCCCAACACGGCTGTGGTAGGGGTACTGTTACTACCCCCGTCTGTTATTTTTATCTTTCATAAATTCAGCGTCCCCACACAGTCGACGTGAATATGTTACGGGCAAAAACAAAATTCCCCAGTATTCTTGGTCAATGCGCCCCACCCGTCCATTTACGTGCGGCCGAACTCTTGAACTGTCGACCTGCGACCACACCGTGCGATTGCCTCACCACACACACCTGTCTTCACCTCGCACAGGACTGAAGGGCTCCTGTCGTAAACAACTTTTTGTCCATGCGACTTTCCACCTGTGCTGAACTATTCTTGACCTGTCTGCGTTAATTCTCTGACGCAATCTGGCTTCAGTAATACTGTCCACTTAAACTGTCTGTTTGCTTGAGTGTTCACTCCCGTCTGTCTGTGTTAATTATCTGGCGCACACACAAAAGAGTTCCCATTAATTTCTTGAAGCAACAATATCTAAATTGTTACGGGTTTGTTTGTTTGTTTGATCGAACGTAGTCATCAGATAATAACTCCTCTATAAGCGACGAGCCCACAGATATCTCAGAATAACAACCAACCCTGTCTATATTGCACCGTGCTCATTGACCGAATGTAGCCGTCAGAAAATCTTTACTAAGCGACGAGCTCCCAGATATCTCACGATGTTCTTGATGATAACCGATTGAGATGGTCGTTTTCTAGGTTACAATGCTCCTTGTGTGTCACTACGTAGTGGAAGTTGAGCTAGCCACCTGTCTAACAATGTAACTCACCCCCACAGTACACATCCCTCAGTCAGTGAACAAGATGGAGGTGGTGCACATAATCTTTTAATGCAGAAGGAACACGGACACACGTAACATAATTCCATATCCAAAAAACAATATAATCCACAGAATATATATCTCCTCCTCACAACTTAACACGTACACATCACTGCCTTCCCAAGGCCTGCTTAATCTCACATCCACAAGACAGTTATCCAGCTACTATCCACGGCTGAACCTCACACTATACAACCCACACTGGGTCTAGGCCTCCACTAACTATCCAACCCCCTCTGGGTTTAGGCCTCCATTAAAAACTGGGAGAACAACACAGGACGGAGATCTCTTTCTAACTCCGCTCCTTCTCCTTAGACCACCGACTACCTTGGAGTCTAAACCCTCAACTCTCGCAAACGATCCGACCCTCAGTCGGTCTCAGCTTCAACTGCCCTCTGTCTCCTGGCTCCACACAACAATTAACTGTCTCTCACCCCATCCACCCTGGGGTCTGCACTCACCCTCACCATTATTTCTCATGGCTGGTTGGTATTCTCGTAGTCCCGCTAAAATGGTCACTCACCTCAATGTCAATGACCCAGACATATGTCAATATATATATATATATATATATATATATATATATATATATATATATATATATATATATATATATATATATATATATATATATATATATATATATATATATATATATATATATATATATAAACACTACCGTTCGCCGTTGTCTGAATCTGCATGCCACAACGAACTCACCGTTGATGCCCAACAATAAAACGTGTCATATGCAGAAGTGTGTAGCTGCTGGTTGTCTAGTGACTGCCGCTTCCATCGACAATAAACTGTATTGTTCGTGGAGGACATTTGTAATGACATTCTGGCGGCAGCATTATGCACAATGTACCTGTGCTTGTTTTGTCCAAACTCCTATCTGTTCCACTTTTCAAATGGGACAGTGATGAGCATTTTGTGTGATATTCACTGGAACAGGATCGGAGTATAATGGGGACGACCCGCTGCTGTTAAGTTGGAACCGCGACTAAGTAATAAAAAAAGTTTAATCAAATCCACAGCACACAGTGTTGCGTCATGCACTTTAATCGGTAGCTGGGTGACGACACAGGGTCTTACAAGTCCAAACATTGTTAACATGCCCGAGAACAATAATTTATTTTGTTTTTGTTTTGTTTTGTTCGCATATCCTTTACAGGACATCGCTGTCAACAGCAGCATCTTTCAGCTGATTGTTGATTCCTTGGCAATATTACGATCAGTAGTTTGTCATTGCTTTCTGAGCGACGGGCTCACATACCCCATAAGTTACCGACGCGGCTAGAACCCCTACCCAATCACGCACACGTCACGTTACTTACGAGAGTATATGGAATTATTGAGAAAGTCGCTAACCCCTAGGCCAAGGAGACTGGCAACAATAAATTAGCCCAACCAAAAGTCCATTACCCCGTGTGGACAACAATCACCTTCAGATTGATAGGACTGTGAGAGTAAAACCACGGGCAACTGTTTTGGTGGCTGACTAGTCACAGAACTATCATTCTGAGCCGGTGATGGACCCTAACTATAACTTCTCCTTGAGGTTGAAAGGGGTAGGGGTAATGGTGGAATCGAAATCGGCCTTTCTGCCCAACCACCATGTTGGTCAGGAAGTCCGTGTTAACTAAAACTGTAGATCGTCCCTAGAAGTAAATGATTTTAGTGGCGGGGATCAAGATTTACATAACGATCTGCTGTTAAGAAAAATTTACGTGGAACACAAGCGGTATATAACATATATAGACATTACAATCAATTCATTGTATATTTTAAACAGTAAACAACGATTTATGGTTACAAGTACCAATAAATACCAGGCCCTTCTACAGTTTTTAGACATGTTGGGAACGAAAGACTTACTTTCTTTCTCCTAGGATCATCTCTGAAATGACTACATGAGTGTTAGAAGGCATGTAGCAGAGACCATTACTTTCTTGTAATATTATAAACAACTCTGGCTACACAATATAGCAAGGTATACAGTAGATCAAGTATAATGTTTAGTGAGGAGTTCTTGTTCTGGTTTTTATCCTCCATTGGAGCAAACGCCTTTATTCAATTGCCACCCGCCATCCTATATGTTGTTGTTTCATGCAGCTCCCTCCATGTCCCCCCACTTATGCTTCATCCCGGTCTCTAGTTCTATCCTCCGTGTGATTTATTGGGTCACACGAAACTAGAACGGGCCTTTTACCTTTACTTGATGGTGTTTCCAATACATATTCTTTGCAAATTTAAGATCCTCCCGTCAGTTTGGAGATGTGTGTCAGGATCTTCTATTAGGCTCGTTGGCTAACACATGTGAGACAGTACAAGTACAACGTAATTCGACGTAAGACATAGCAACACAAGTTCAATGGATTTATTACCACATTAAATACATAACAATAGTTACAGCAATGTACAACATATAACTCACAACCACAATACAGCTCATAGGTCTGACGCTCACGATATCAGTCGTTCAGCTCACAACCACGGAGATTCACACAAACGCCTTGCTCTCGACACACACGTCCGTTCAGATGTCCAGTCCCAGCTTGGTCTGAGATTAACACACACACTGTCCACTGCCTCTCGTGGGGTCACGTGGCTTTGCGTGCGTCTGTCGTCAGCGCTGGTCGCGTGTCAGGTAAGAATCTCGCCAGCCGACAACTCTTGTCCGCCGGGTGCCGTAACGATGTTGCTGCACACTTAGGCTCTGACATTCTCCCCGGGTACTTCAATGAAAGATGCCATCTTTCATTCATGATGTATGTATATACTGGGGTAGTGTTAATTTCATGTCAGAGACTACTCTTTCCCAGTGTTATGCATGAAAATACATATAAGGCATAGAAATATATACACAAAAAATGTAAGTTGTATTGACATGACAAATGAAGTACAATTTTTAACACAATTCAGGTTTCATCCCCCTGATGCCTGGTTACCTTCATTGCAATAATACCCAGTCAGATCAGTAGCACCAGCTTCACGCATCTACCTCCCAGCTATTTGAAAAAAAGTAATAATATGATTGTTTTGCAACAACCATCTAGCCAGACTGAAATACGGCTTTGTATTAGTCGTATTAAACACTTAAACTCTGCCCTCATTTGGTCAGGAGCTCTTATGTTGGTTTGCAATGTTGGCAGCTCTATGACATGCTTGGTGGACGCCTACCTGCTGTGCCAAACATTTGAGCAACAAAATGTCTATCTATACAATACACATTAATGAATATGTTTCACATTATGGCCCTTGATGTAATTCACAAATGCAAGGGAAGTAATTTTGACCTTTAAGAAATTCCATACATTACAATAATTATTTAATTTCTTAGCGTCATTGCTTGACGTTTCTTCATATTAACGAGAAAAGTCGGTAATATGAATACATTAATCAAGATATAATTCTAAGATTACACTAATCAAAATAAATAAGTACCCAATTGGTATATTATATTTTATAGATTCGAAAGGATTTTACAAGTGTCATAAATTTTTGGAAATTTGTACATAGTCTGCTAATTATGTTATACTTTTTAAATTATACCGGAAATGCACACGAAACGAAAAATTTGGTTGATGTTACATTTTCTGAACACAAATGATCCGGTTTTATTCAGGAACGGATAGTAGAATGTTCTCACAGTTCGTGTCTGATGTTATAGTATGACAACGGATTATGATGGAATGTTCTTATTTCCGATGTGTTCACACGTCGAACGATTTGGATCACATTCGCTGTAGAGGTGATGTAGGAGTCAATGTTCGGTCCACATTTGCACATGTTAAAATATCACGGTTGAAAAAAAATCACCCACAAATGTCACAATGGTAAAGTTCGCTTTTGATAATTGGTTAAGCGTTTGTGACACTGTTGTTGGTGTCTATATACAATTAATATCGTTCTCATTCTAACACACACTACACAATTATACTACACTCATTACATGACTTGATTAAAATAAGTATATTATACATGTCGGTCTCCAAACCGTATCACAATTTTGATTATTGACCTTACACAGTAGGTGAATGGAAAAAATTCACTCATTGGTGGCTGTGTTGGGCTGAGTGTAATATTACACAGTGCACTCAGACATTGCTTACTGGGTCTGTCGGACAACGGGACAAAAGGTCGGCGATTGTATTCATTCTGCCGGGAATATGGCGAACTTCAAACTGAAATTCTGAAGCTTCAAGGACCAGCGAGCAATCATGTTATTGATGGTACTGTGGAATTGATATACCTTAATGGACTGTTGTCAGTTTCGATGATAAAGTGACGTCCTAGAAGATATCTGGACAGCTTTGTCACACTTTCTACTAAGGCCAATGCTTATAATTGCGGAATGGACCATGCCCGCTCTCGGGGCCTTATTTTTCTTGATAGAAAACAAACGGGATGCAGGATGTCGTTGTATTCCTGCAATAGGACTGCACCGATCGCAATGGAGCTAGCATCTGTTCTCAATCTGAAAGGTAAACGAATGTTGGGCAATTTAAGGATGAGATTAGGTGAATTCTTATCAGAAAGTGTGCCAAAACGTTATCAAATGCATTTCGTAGGCATTCATCGTTACAACTTTTTCGGGTTTATTCTTGGTTAGTAAGTTAGAAAAAACTTCAGTCAGTTCTGAAAAATCAGGAATAAAGTTTCTGTAATAATTAATAAGTCCCAACAAACTGCGGACTTGTTTCTTATTTGTTGGAAGTGACAGTTTTAGAATTTTGGAGACAATTTTGTTGTCTGTCATGACAAAGCCATTGGATATTCTGTACCCCAAAAATGATATCTCTTGGTAAGCCATGCTCACCTTTGAAGGCTTCACTGTCAGTCAGTGCTGTCTGATACTAGGTAGTAGTAGTAGAACGTCCTGTCCAGGTGTCAATGTTATAGTTCCGTCGTTGTCTCTGTATAGACACAGGTGTCGTCAGCATAGTGAATGATATTAAGAATGTCAGATAGGAGGCGTCGTATAACAGACAAGGTAAGTCTGGAGATATTGGATCTAAGGATATAAAGTGGGTTACGGTTAAAATCTTTCAAAAGGATTTTCAAATTTCAAGTTGAGATCATTTTGAGTGTTATCTCCAAACCTGTACTCGTACATGTGTGTATACATTCAATAGTTCAAACAATAATAATACACCATGTATAGTTGTGAATGTAATCGTGCATATTTGTATGATCTTTTGCAATTTGTGTATATTTTTCCAAAATATGTAGGGTAATTTGTTGCTGATTTTTGTCAGTAATTCCACCGACTGATGCTTTACATTGTTCAGCATAGGTATTCGTATGAGTTGATTTAACATAGAGATTATGAGTGGCAGTAACAAAATTTGGTTCAACCGTAATGACATAAGTAACAAAGTCTGCTGGTTGTCCATGAGTAATATCATATGTGTTGTGTCATGATGCTGTGGAAATATAACTGTTTGTGAAGACATTTGTTTTGTATTTACAATCAGTAGTGCAAGAATAACTATCCACTGTGTGCACTTGGTTATGTGTGTAGTTAACAGGGAGTAAAGTAAGTATAGTATATACCATGATGATTTATGATCTTTCATCGCTGTTGTGAACTGTTTGTTTTCTGCACCTTTTTCTTTGTGCTGATACCCACTAGTTTCTGTTTCTTCTTGTTCTGAGATGGTAATCACGTTGGTATGGTGTGGTATCTTGGTCTGTTCATCATGTTGTTGTATGATGAGTTGGGTAGTTAAGGCAGTATTTGTTGTGGTGTGCCTGTAAGTCACTAAGTGTTGATTTGGTTTGGATGGCGTTGAGTATAATTGTATGTCGTAAATTTGTCGTCAACAGTGTTTCTTTCAACAGAAGTTACACTCTTTCCAAAACTTTTTGCGTTCCACAAACTCAATAAACAAAGACAATCTATCTGTGTTTGAACACTCAATAACATTGATGACACATCACTTACATCAAGATGACATTCAGTAAGGACAAAGACATCAAGTTACAAGATGGCGACAAGGTCCAAATGGTGGCAAATCACAATGTTGACCAGGTCAAACGATGACAATTTTCACAGATCACAAATGTTTAACACGTTTACAGGATCAAACAATATTGTACTGTACATTTACTAATGATCTTAAACATATTTAGACAATGTAGTAATGGATCACACTGAGACTTTTTCCGATCACATGTACATCACTATAACCTTGACAAATTTTACAAGTACAAGAATTATAGTTTTAAATCACAAAGATGAACAACACACGTCTAAATATATTAGGTTCTTAAATAAAGACGAGCAACCCACGTCCACACATGTCAGGATCTTCTATTAGGCTCGTTGGCTAACACATGTGAGACAGTACAAGTACAACGTAATTCGACGTAAGACATAGCAACACAAGTTCAAGGATTTATTACCACATTAAAATACATAACAATAGTTACAGCAATGTACAACATATAACTCACAACCACAATACAGCTCATAGGTCTGACGCTCACGATATCAGTCGTTCAGCTCACAACCACGGAGATTCACACAAACGCCTTGCTCTCGACACACACGTCCGTTCAGATGTCCAGTCCCAGCTTGGTCTGAGATTAACACACACACTGTCCACTGCCTCTCGTGGGTCACGTGGCTTTGCGTGCGTCTGTCGTCAGCGCTGGTCGCGTGTCAGGTAAGAATCTCGCCAGCCGACAACTCTTGTCCGCCGGGTGCCGTAACGATGTTTTCTCCCCTTTTGGCTCTGACAATGTGCAAACATGTTTATTGGGGCTCAGTGTATGATACATGTTGAGGAATAGCATTTAACTATAGGTTAATTGTCTTGGCGATTTGCGTTCCAGTGAACGGACATTTTGTTTATTTCTATTTTAAGGTTCCATGGCGTCATATCCAGCGCTGCATCTTTATCTCACCACTTGTTTCGCTGGATTATGTCTACTTCTTTCCCTTAGTGATTTGCCATATCATTTTCGTCGTCTATTCTGTTGATGCACTAGTTGAGAATGTTTGCATAGTATGAGTAATTTTATGTTTCCCCTGCTTCTGATCCATACAGGGTACTGAATTCAGGTTAAGGGTACATTTAAGCCGCCCTCTTAATTGTTCTATTCTTATATAAGGTTTTCCCGCTCCCCCATCTTTTGGTACATTGTTTCCTAAATATGTGCATGATTCACCATCTTTAAGATGAGTGTAAATTTCTTGCTCGTTTTTACTTGCATCCCTGGCTGTGAACTCCAGCGTGAAAATCCTGTATGCCGGATGAAGACATCCCGTGTCCAACATCAGTGTGATATCATACCGGACTGAGGTTTGCGTTGGTATCTGTTGTCCCAAAAAACAGGGCGTGGTTATCCTTTTCTTGATTGAGTCTCATTCGTGGTGAAGTGTTCAGCAGTTGACTCTGGCTCCGAAGGTTGTGGGTTCAGTTCCCGGGGCCCCGTCATACCGCGGGTTGCGGGATTTCACACGCAACGCCTTTGCCACGGAGGGGCCTTTTGTATAGCTTCCTTACAACAACTGTTGCCGTTCGTGGGGCAGGAGATAGTTAGTCAGCGAGATTAAGATCATCAAAATCCTCTGTCCGAGCCATTGAATTCCATTTTTGATTGTAGCTATTGTCTTTATACTGATAGAGTTTGCAGCAACACGACCTTATATATAAAATACAAATTTTATAAAAAAATAAAGACTCACAGGATACACCTGGATAAATGGAAAAGATCTAGATACTAAAAGCAAATTGATTTTATATAACAAGAAAAAAAGAAAGAGAAATAGATTAGATGCAATGCACAGCCAGTTCCCAATTTTAACACAGATCACAAAGCAGTCGTTGCCACAATAAGAACCATCAGAAAAAGACAACAAAAAGAGGATAATACATGCTATGCGAATCAGTAAACTTAAAAAATCCTTAAAAACGAGGCAGAAGGGAAAATTATGCGAAGGAACTAAATGAACGCTTTGTAAAATTAACCCATAGAAAGAAAAAACAGTGGAATAAGAATGGGAGGTGTTCAAATCAAGCATTTTTTTAAAAACTGAAAAAAAAAGCATGTTGAACCACGAAAAAACGCAAATCACGGATAAAGAAAATAACAAGTTGGTGGGAAAGCAGAAGTAAAGAAAGCGGTAAAAGACAAAAATGAAAAAAAAAAATATAAAAAGTTATTGAAAAGCAAACAGTAATGTGATTACATAGAATATAGAAAAGCGAGAAGACATATGAGTAGAATAGTAAAGAGGGAAAAACAAAAATAATGGGATGTGTATTGAGAAATCCTAAATAAAAACTACAAGGAGGCAACTAGAAACTTCTACAAATAGATAAGTGCAATGCGAACCAGACTACAACCCTTTGACCCAACTGAAATAATTAACAGCGAATGTGGAGAACCAATAAGTGAACAAAAATAAATCCTAATAAGATGGAAGCAGTATTTCGAACAACTTCTCTACATCCCATCAGATGTCACAGGAATTCAAGAGACTTAAACAGATGCCACTGAAAAACTAGAACCAGACATACTAAAAGAAGAAATTATAGAAGCCATCAGATTAGCCCCATTGAAAAAAAACACCCGGACAAGATGAAATACCAAATGAACTAATTAAAGCAGCAAGAGAAGTAGGAACAGCTTGGCTACATAGACTATTCAACCATGTTTGGGTAGAACAACAGACACCATGAGACTTGGGAAATGCCATAATTATCCCAATTTCGAAAAACAAAGGCAGCAAAAAGATATAGCACTCACTACAGAGGCATTTCACTGTTGAGTCATACTGGGAAAATATTTTGCTAAATTCTTGAGAAAAGATTACGAACTACTGTAGAACCCCAGCTAAGCGAAACACAACTTGGATTTTGGAAAAACAAAGGATGCGCAGATGCCGTTTTTGCTCTTAGACAACTTATAGAAAAATCAATCGAATTCAATGAAACACTCTACTTAGCCTTTGTCGACCAAGAAAAGGCATTCGATAGAGTAGATAGAAACAAGCTGCGGGAAATCCTTAAACAATATGGAGTGAATACACATCTAACAAACCTATGTAGAAGCCTATACAACAACAGTGAATGCATTGTGAGAGCAACTTGAGGACACTCATAACCTTTCACCATAAGATCGGGAGTACGACAATGTTGTTTCCTGTCCCATCTCTTGTTCATAACATATATAGTCAACATATGTAAACAAAACTCGCTTACACTCAGGAAATAAATGACCGTAGACCCCGAGGTAAACCAAGAAGACGGTGGAGAGATAATACATATACAGACTTACAAGCACTTGGAATCAACGACTGGCAGGAGAGGGTCCACCAGAGAGACGAATGGAGATGGATTGTATCTGCAGCAAAGAACCTCAATGGCTCGGAACGCTGAAGAAGTGGAGGAAGATATGTAAAGAAACCAGCCAAACAGAGACCGCAAGAATACCGCATGACGAGAACACAGAAGAAGAAGCATCTGCAAATCTAACCATTAGAGAACTCGTGTTTGCGGACGACCAAGCGCTAATAGCAAAATCAGAAGCTGAATTACAAGACCACATGAATAGTCTAAATGAAATGTGTAGGGAACATAACATGAAAATTAGCACAAGCAAATCAGAGGTAATGACTATATCTACAGAAGAACAAACGACAACAATTCACCTAAACGAACATGCCTTAAAACAAGTAAAGAGTTTCAAGTATCTAGGAAGTATAATATCATCAAATGGCAGATCAGAAGACGAGATCGAAAATAGATGCAATAAGGCAAACCAACTCATTGGAAAATGGCACCAATACTAAAGAACAAACATGTATCAATACCTACTAAGAAAGCACTTTACAATACAATCTTCCCACAACTCTATGCTACCAATGCCAAACCTGGACAATGACAGAAAAAGAGAAAAGAAAACTCACAACAACAAAAATGAGATTCCTGAGAAGAATACTCAACGTATCAAATAGAGATAAGATCAAAAATGAAGAAATCAGGACTACAGTTGAGGTTAAAGCAGCACTAGATTTTATCAGAATGCAGCAAGTCAAATGGTTTGGCCATGCAAGTAGGTTACCAGTCAACAGCATACCACAACATGCAATTATGTACAGACCAGATGGAAATAGAGGAAGAGGCCGACCACGTAAAAGTTGGAAGGAGGGAATAGCAGAGTCCATGGGAATATCGATGCATGAAGACCATAATCGGGCACTCTCATAATTCACTCTGTAAAAGAAAAGGGAACTCGTGTACACGCCGGTAGGTGTTTTGGACATAGAATGCTTTACCCATATTATTATAGACCAGTGATGATGTATTCAATATCAAGCCAGCCGTCTTTTTTTCAATGATATTTCATGATACCAATTTAGTCTCGGACGACCTGGGAGCCAAGATCAATTCTAAAATCCCACGGCCAATCGCGAATTCGAATCCATGTCCATATTTAATTCAAGCGGGACTCTTTGGTTTTAACCGATGTGAATATACCCGTAGTCGACCAAGAGAAACCTGTATGTTCCTGACACGATTTGTTGTATTCAGCTAACGGCGCTCATGATAATCCCGTTGCTACAAACACAATTGGATGTTTGCAGCCGCAAGCACTCAAATGAATCCGTTAAGCTAAATAGACAATAATATTACACAACCGCAGTCTCCCAGCATAATCCTAAAGACTACAGCCAATAGAGTGTGTTTATCACCGCAGTATCCTAATAGAATCAAACATACAGACACGATTGCCTACAGCCGCAGATGCCCCAGATAATTGTATTTGCTACTTGGAGACAAGTGTGAAGAGAAGAGAGGCATTGGAGGAAGCCGTGACAACTGGAAAGATCTAGAGGAAGAGATGCAGAGGCAGACTAAGAGAAATAATGTTGGATGGATTGCGAAAGTGGCATGGATTAATATCAACGGCGGTGTTGATCCTTAAAACCAAAGATCGAGATCTGTGGAGAGTCATGAACGCCTACGCTAGCCAGTAAGGCACTTGATGATGATGACGTGGAGACAAGGAAATCTGCGCTGTAGACTTACTGTCCATCCTTGATAGCGCGTACAACTGGGAACTGGCCTTTGACACAACACAACACCCGATCAATGTACAATTAAAAATGAAGATACTATCTGCATTTATTATGTCCATGCATTCACATTACCAATCCAATATAATGTAGTTGAACTGTGTTGTTGTCAATATCTTCACTCAAACACACGAGACTTAGCAACAAACGTAACACATCACGCATATCAAAGAAGTTGATCGTGGAAACATTTCCATAGCAATGGAGGAATGTCCGCTCTTCGTCAGTTATGACTGAGCTACAATATGACAGCAGGTGGCTCTACTTGCTTTCTGTAAACGCTGAGTGCGAGGCAGCCCTCACTAAACACGATACCTCACCTTATGCCACCTTCTTCGAGCGCACTTGGGAGGGTACAAGCCTTATCCTGGTGCGCTGAAACACAACCTGAAACTATGATATGAAGTCAATAAGTAAGTCACAAACGACTGTAGTGGGAAAAAAAAACTAAATATGATAATACATTGAAACCAATTTATTTATATACACACGTTATCCCTTTATTTCTCAAAATAATTTCCACCAACATTGATGCACTTACCCATCGTTTTATCAATCCTCCCAAACCACCAGCATAGAACTGCGTGCTGTGTTTTCTCAACCACGTTTTCATTTCACATTCAACTTCGGCGTCATTCGCGAAATGTATGCATGCCAAGGCAGATGCGGTTGCGGCCTTGTGGCGGAACGTGTACACCTCTGAGAAGCAAATGGATCATCATGGTCTGAAAAGAATGAGGCAGAGAGGAGTGACGAGGGGATCTGGTCAAATGGGCCGGTCACTTAACTCGTATGCCAGATTACAGGCTCCCTAAACACATATTTTTACGGCGAGTTGCGTTAGGGTAAACACTCCCAAGGCGGACAGAGAAAACGCTTTAAAGACACTCTGAAAATCTCACTGAAAACGTTTGGAATTCATCTTGACACCTGGAAGACTGCTGCTAAAGACAGTAATTCGTGGCGTACATCATTACATAAGGGTGCGGTCACTTATGAAGCTTATCATATATATCTCATATATATCTACTTCAATGCAAGGAACAGAGATTGGGACAGTAGTGGAAAAAACCGACATGGAATTGCCCTTGCAGATACCATGGTGGACTCCGATGTGGTCTGCATGATGGTAGGCCGACAAGAATGGCGATGCGGACACAGCTATTGACTTGGCACTTGTCTCCCAGTCATCAGTCCTTGATATAAAGTGGAATGTTGTGAATGACCATGGGAGTGATCACATGCCATGCTCAGTCCTGATCTCTAAACCCAGGAAAGTTAAAGCTGGGAGAGCGCGCAAGACCTTCCGGTATGGGTGGGCCGATTGCCTTCTTGGACGCCTCAAACAAGGGGCATGCAACAGGACTGTTAAAACTCCCTTTTTGCAGCCCCCATGGTGGACCCCAGATGTAGACCATGCTTGGAAAGCAAAGAGAGCTGCAGTGAAGCAGCTAAAGAAAGTGCGACAGACACTTCGAAGCTCACGAGAGGAAGTGGACACAGCGGAAAATGTCAAGAAAGACAAGGTGGAGGTTTTTCAAGCGCTGTGCTGCAGAGGCCAAAAAGGCAAAATGGGAATGTTTCATGAAGGAGATTGGAGGTGATAAAACACTGCAAAAATTCTGGAAACTGCACAGGCAAATGCAGAGAAAAGATCGGCCGATGACAGTGGGAACAATCTATAGAGATGATGGTGTGCGCGTGACAACAGACAAAGAGTAAGGGGAGGCGTTTCTCCAGAGATTTTTAGAGCAGACCAATCATAATGATGCGGACACCAGGGATGCAGTTAGAGAGGAGCTATCTGGCACCACGAAGAATATGCAGTATGAAGACATCATACGGGTGGAAGATGTTAAACACATTTTGAAAAAGGCAAAAGACACGGCACCAGGGCCCGATGGGGTCAGGTATGGCCACATGAAGGTTTTGAGCGAAGCAGACCTGGAGGAGATGACCGACTGCTTTAACCAGAGCATTAGGACAGCATCAGTATCGCAGGATTGGGTGCACAGCTATCTCATCCCTCTCCCAAAACCATTCAAGGATCAGTCAAACCTTGGCGGCTTTAGGATCATCACCCTTCAAAATACATTTAGTAAGGTTTTAGAGAAGATAGTCGCTGTTAAGCTGCAGGATTTTTTGGAAAGGGGGAAGCATCTTCCAAGAGGCCTGGGGAGCTACAGGCCAGGAAAAGATACCTGGTCTAATGCAGCCACCTTTGCCTTTGATGTTTATGAGGGGTTCCAGAGTAGACAGGAAACTATGGTGGTAGCGCTTAATCTCGAGGATGCGTATAATAGAGTTCGATATGATATTTTGATGACCGCACTGATGGAGAAGGGGGTCAATCCCTGGTTGGTGAACTGGATAGCAGCCGTCCTGCACTCTCGTCGGGTTGCTCTCCGTCTCGGCGCATGGACCTCAGAGCCACATATGTTAACCCCGGGACTGCCACAAGGATCTGCAATCTCACCGGTGCTCTTTAATGTGTATACGAGAAATATTGCAAACCTAGAAGCACCAGGGGTTGGAATAATACTAACATTTGCAGATGATATTCTTGCATATAGGCAGGGGAGAGATAGGGAGCAAACAGCCCAGGAGTTACAGGCGACAGTAGATAAAGTGATTGACTGGTGCACAGAAATGAGTATGTCATCCACCCGGAAAAGGCGGCTGTTTTATGGTGCTCTCTGGACAACAGGATTGTAAGAGCTGATGTCCCAAGCATCGCGATAGATGGTAGAAATGTCAGCAGAGAGAACAAACTGAAGTATCTGGGGATCACATTTGACAGGAGC
>JACEFZ010028441.1:147500-160000 GCA_014155875.1 Cepaea nemoralis | reverse complement strand
CCATGCAAGTAGATTACCATTCAACAGCATACCACAACAAGCAATGATGTACAGAGCAGATGGATACAGAGGAAGAGGCCGACCACGTAAACGTTGGACGGAGGGAATAGCAGAGTCCATGGGAATATCGATATATGAAGCCCATAATCGGGCACATTCACGATGTTTATACTTCACCGCGACACCGCAAGGTACAAGAGGAACATGATGAGATGAGATGAGACTACTTTAAACAGTGTGTAAGGACTACGCTTGAATTTAAGCGAGCGAAAAAAAAAAATATATATATACATGTTTTCCAATAGACATATAACGTTTCCCTATATATAATGTAAGATCGGCCCAATTGAAACAATTGCATTAAAATCAATGTCGAATCGAGATTATACTTTTGATCACTAACACCTTGCAGTCTTGACAGACGAGAGTGTGTTATATTGTGCTTAAAACAAAGGCATAGCAACAGCCCATGCCGGTAAGACAAGGATTTGAGTTATACCTCAACATAGCACGCAGTCTGGGATAATTTGCAGAAGACATTAGTTTCCCATGCAGCACGGTCCTTCTCTCGGCCTACGTAATGTACTCCAAAGGCAAGATATCTCTAATACATATGGAGCAAGACAAGCTGAAGAAGTTGCCGAATCAGCAAAAAACAATGCTCTTACTCCCCTCCTGTCGTAGCTTCGAACCCAGACCAGCTGCCGACCAAGGCTTAGGGCACGGTCTGCCATGCCATGACATTTAGTCTACTACCCTCTCAATTGCGCTCCTCTACCCGAAGCGATTGGCACAATATGGGATGTCGGGATTGGTAAGCGTTGCCCAGCATTCGGTGCTAACAGAAACAACATACCGGGCTACAACCTATCACACTGTTGATAAGGGGAGTGAATTATGAAGTTGACACGTATCAGTAGAGAAACGTGTATATAAGTACATTGTAAAGTGACGTGTCGTTTAATCAAGTGGAAGCAAGCAAGTAAGGAAGACATATTGTCACGTACGCTAGTATAAATCTGTTCAATATATATATATATATATATATATATATATATATATATATATATATATATATATATATATATATATATATATATAAATTTAATACTCTATCGCATTGTTTGTAAGTTAGCTGTTTGCAATTACAAATACATAGGAATACACGTTATCATAAATCTATGTCTACCTTCAATATCCTTAATAGATATTTATAAATGTAGATGCATGAAGTGAACGACACAAGTGTGCACAACAATAAAAACATAATCTCCTGTAAAGGATTAACATAATATTTTCATCATCATCATCATCATCATCATCATCATCATCATCATCATCATCATCATCATCATCATCATCATCATCATCATCATCATCATCATCATCATCATCACATCATCATCATCATCATCATCATCATCATCATCATCATCATCATCATAAACAACGTCATAATCATGATCAACAACAGCATGGTCATCACCATCACCATTATCTCCAAATTAATCAACATCATCATTATCGTCATCACCACAATCAACATCATCATTATCATCATTATGACACCCATCATCATCATCACATCACCATCCTCATCGTCGGCGTCATCATCATCATTATAACTGTCACATTGTTCTTTATAATAACTGAGTGACATGGTCGTTGCCTAGGGTTTTCGATGTTCCTTGTATGTCACTATGGAGTGTAAGTTGAGCTAGCCACCTGTCTCACACTACAACTCACACCCGCAGTACACACCCATCAGTCATTAAACAAGATTGAGTTGGCGCACATAATCCTTTAATGCAGAAAGAACACAGACACACGTAACATATTTATGTATCCAGAATACAATATAATCCACAGAATATATATATATATATATATATATATATATATATATATATATATATATATATATATATATATATATATATATATATATATATATATATATATATATATCCTTCTCGCAACTTAATACGCACACATCACTGCCTTCTCAAGGCCTGCTTAATCTCAAATTCCCAGGACAGTTATCCAGCTCCTATCCACGGCTGGACCTCACACAAAACAACCCACACACTGGGTCCAGGCCTACCATAACCCTTCGACCCACTCTGGGTTCAAGCCTCCATTCAAAAACTCCGAGAACAACACAAGACGGAGATCTCTAACTCCGCTCCTCTCCTTAGACTACCGACCCGCTCGGTATCTAAACATCAACTGTCCAAAGTGACCCGACTCTCAGTCGGTCCCCGCTTCAACTGCCTTTATAGTCTCCTGAATTCACACAAAACTAAACTGTCTCTCACCCCATCCACCCTGGGGGTCTGCATCCACCCACACCATTATTTTTCCGGGCTGGTTGTTTTTCTCGTAGCCGGGCTATAGTTCACTCACCTCAATGTCATTGACCCAGACATATGTCAGTACCCCCTCCTCAAAAGAAAACATCGTTTTCAAATGTGGGGAGACTAATACCTATTAAAAATGTGACCCAGACATATTGCCTGGGTAGCCCTAAGTATGACTCCATCTTACTTCAGCTACCACACTAAATAATACATCAAGTAGTCATAGCAGACTACCATATTACCAACACATCAATACCACCAACTTTCCATCTTGTGTACCAATGCATGAGTTAATACATGGCATAATACTCCTCATAACATAGAGAAGCATTATATTTTTGTACCCACAGGTCCATTAACATCTTCAATACTACACAAACCATGTAACTTTGCTAATACTGGTCCATGAATAAATGTCGAGGCACTGCATTGCCTCTGTCTTCCATTAACTATCTGGAGAATTTGTGTACCGACCATATATCAGGTGGTTCTTTTATTGCATCAACCCACCTCTGATTCCTGTCGATGCTCTGTCAGATCTTCATATACCCATGCCTCATGTTTCCTAAATCTTTAAAACATCTATTTGCTAATCCTAACCCTGGTTGAGTGATGTCGTTAACACTCTTTTGAACTGCCTTAACTTTGCTATCAGCATATTGTATCGTTACACTGGAGTCTCTCTTTAGACTGACCTCTTTATTAAACCCTGGCCAATATACCTGGCATCCCGGTCTATGCTGCTTCCGCCATATTCCTATGTGCTCTGCACATGCCCTATCCTAAGCTGTTCTTGTATACCGGTATCTATGTGCTAACGGTAATACTACTTGCCCACATGCGGTTCCGCCAACTGAAAACCTGCGAGTGAGAAAATTGTTCTTTCTTTCGAAGCACCATCTACCCCCTTCTTTGATTGCCTATGTCTCACTTTACTACACCCTTGGAAACATTTGTCTATAGTAGCATCTTGTCTCTGGGAGTCACTAACGCTATGTTTGAGATCCATTCTCACCTGCTCACCTGTATTATCCTTGTCCTCAGTCCCTATGTCTGCTTCAAGTGCCTCTTCTTGTTCAGCTATACTCTCTAATTTAGGTGTTGTATTGGTAACTACCTCGTTACTGCTTACACTATGTTTCTTGTCACAATAAACTACTTCTTCTTATGTACAATCTTTAACTCCTGGCACGTTTCCGATTATCAGATCCGCCACTGGTGAGTTCAGAACACACGCTGTCACTCTTCCTATGATATATGGTGTTTTCACTGTTATCACGGCTAATGGGTAGAATTCTACTGTCCCATTAAATGTTATGCATCTAATCTCTTTCCCTGTGTAATCTGAGGGATGTATTAAACTTTTTCTCACTCCGATAGACGTACATCCGGAATCCCTAATTGTTAACGCTGGTCTATCATTAACAAATCCATGATGCATCTTCAAACATCCTCCTGAATGCACTGCTGATCCTGCCTTAACTGTGTGACCACACATTAAGACTGGTTCACTGTCTTTATCAAAAAGAGGTTTACATCCAATACAACTCTCCTTGTTAAATGTTTCAATCACTTGGGCTGCATTAGCGTGCTCTGTTTCTCCCATGGTACATTCATAACTGAAATGGTTCTTCTTTCCGCATTTGAAACAAATGATGCCCTCTTCCTATTATTCGTTGGCCCACTGGCTGGTTGCACATCTCACTCTGCTGCCTTGTGTCTCAAGCTGCCACAATTCCAACATCAGGCGTAACTATGTAGATGTCTCTGAAAATTCCCCCTTTTGTATGGGTACCGTCCTGATCTGCCAAAATGATTGCCACGGACACTATTGTCTTTCGGTCCTTGTTCCTCATATTTTTGTGTTAAATCTACACTTTTTGACCTTGGTCTGATCACTGGATTCTGGTCTTGTTTTGTATACGCTGCACAGACTATTTCCTCACTCATTTCTCTACCAATAGAACTGTTTGGGTGTGCAGTCATGTAATTTTGCCCTAACTGAGACATTGTGTCTATGTCCTTTGGCTTACGTTCTTCAAAGAAAGCCATTATATTAGTATTGCATGAAGATAATACTTTGCCTCTTAACACTAAATCAACTAATCTATTAAAATCTTTCCCAACTTTTGCAAGCTCCATCCATTTATTAAATGTGTTCTTTACTGTATTGACAAAATCTGTAAAAGCCTGATTTGTCTCTGGCCCTAATTGTCTAAACTTTGTTCTGTATCCATGCTCAGTTAGTTGGAACTTTGTAAGCAAACGTTGACGCAAAATAGTGTAGTTGTTTCTTTCTTCTAAACGTAAATTAAACATGGTATCTAGGGCTTTACCCGTCAGAAACTCGCCCAGTCGCATAGCATACTCGCTTTCTGGGATGCCTAAAGTTTTTGCACTTGCTTCGAATCTCGAAAGATAAGCTTCAAGATTATGACGGTCTGTAAAGTATGGCAGTTTTAGTCTCTGTGAGGAATGGGAAGGTCTTCTGCTTTCTTCACTTTGACCCTTAGATGCAAATTCTAACTTTTTTATAGCAATTTCCGCTTCCATCTTAATCTTCTCTTTCTCGATTTCCACCGCATTTGTTTGTTTTAACTTTTCAAGTTCCAGTTGTGTCTCTCTCTCTTCCTGTAGACGCTTGTTTTCGAGTTTCTCTGTTCTCTGTCAGCTTGTCTTTGTTCTCTTTCTACCTGTTTTTGTTCTTTTGCTTCTGCATACTCCTGTAACTCTTTACCCTTCAGGCCTAACTTTTCACCTGTTTCAATATATTCCATTAAAGTAGGCATCTTGTACTTGTGGACACGTTGCTGTCTGTCAGCCAACTATAAATGTAAAGACTCTGCTGTTAGTCTTTGTGTACCTTCAATAAGTACACCACCACTAGACTGTACGTAAATTCGTAGTACTAATAATATCGCTCTTTACTCACCCAGTCACTCTACTAGCACTAGGTAGTGAGGGGGAATATTATCTATACTCCCTCGGATATATATATATATACCAAATAGCTGTAGAAAATGTCTGGAAATATTGTTACACACACACACACACACACACACACACACATATATATATATATATATATATATACATATATATATATATATATATATACACATATATATACACAAAGGAATGAATCATCACTGCCTTCTCAGGGCCTGTGTAATCTCAAATTCCCAGGACAGTTATCCAGCTCCTATCCACGGCTGGACCTCACACAATACAACCCACACACTGGGTCCAGGCCTACCCTAACCCTTCAACCCACTCTGGGTTTAGGCCTCCATTCAAAAACTCCGAGAACAACACAAGACGGAGATCTCTAACTCCTCTCCTCTCCTTAGACTACCGACCCGCTCGGTATCTAAACATCAACTGTCCAAAGCGACCCGACTCTCAGTCGGTCCCCGATTCAACTGCCTTTATAGTCTCCTGAATGCACCCAAAACTAAACTGTCTCTCACCCCATCCACCCTGGGGGTCTGCATTCCACCCACAACATTATTTTTCCGGGCTGGTTGTTTTTCTCGTAGCCCGGGTATAGTTCACTCACCTCAATGTCAATGACCCAGGCATATGTCAATAACCATCATTACCATCATCATCACAACAATTATCATGATAATTATCATCATCACCACCAGTATCGTCCCGATTATCATAACCACCACCACCACCACCACCACCACCACCACCACCACCATCATCATCATCATCATCATCATCATCATCATCATCATCATCATCATCATCATCATCATCATCATCATCATCATCATCATCATCATCATCATCATCATCATCATCATCATCATCATCATACAACAGTACACCGTTAAGTTGATGCTAACCCTAAAATATTAAACTCTATAATACTTAATTTCTGTGTTCTGTTATGGTATAGGGTTTGATACTGAAGACTGCTTATCGATACAATACTATCAAATTGACTGTGCACTTAACGGTTACAGTGGAAACCAAGATAAACTGTGGCCATATTGAATTTTTAATGTACCTCTTAAACATTTATTTTTTGATGTACTGGCTAAATTCTTTGCCTTATGTGTAATTAAATAGACCCTTTAAAGGTTGAGTAGATTCATTTTATGATATCTCTTTGCATTTATTTTCTGATAATTTGAAAATTTTAACGACATTTGTCATGAACATTTTATTTATTATTTTTTTTTTTTTTTACTGCTGCACAAAATCTAAAAGTTGATTTCCAAGATTGCTCTATTCACAATATAAGTAATAGATAGAAGTATATCAGTGCAGATTTTCATTAAAATCTAGAGAATAGTTTAAAATTGTTTTTACTTATGTATAGAAAGCTGGCAAAAATAAGAAAACGGGGAAAAACGAATTATTTTCGTTTAGTTTTCTTAATACTATTAAAGTTATTTTCATGTTTCAATGACTTTTTTATACAGAAAAACAGTTTAAAACGGTGAAATTTAGAATAGTCCTGCTGCATATGCAGGAGGACCTCCCTCCAGGGCATGCAGCTTACCTTGTCTCTTTATTTTGGTCACTCGTGCAGTGTCACGTCTTTTAGTTTGTCCTTCTTGTACTTCAGAATATTTCTTACTTGCTTCTGCATCCTAGATGTTCCTAGTCTCTGCATATGCAGGCCTGTAGAAAGTCCATAAAACTGGGCAGTGTCTTGGGCAGCAGCAGCTCCAAAGTTGAACTCTCTTGCTGTAGTTACAACTGCAAACTGAACGTGTTTGCATGAGGCAAAGTTGTCTTTAGTACATCGAGCCCATATAAAGCTGTGTAAACACTCATTTGAATTCTGAGTTTGTCCTGACACACATCTACTAAGTACTTTAGTGTCAGACAGCCTTTCATAAATTGGCAACATATATTTCTCAAGCTAGTCACGGTTGAGCCATGTGTGTAACATCTTGTTATGAGGACCCGGGACCTGATTCTTAGCCAGGGCCGATTGGAAAAAAAAAATCAAACACCAAGATTGCTCTTCCGCTTGGGCAAATATCATGACGTGGAATTTTGTCTGTTGAAAAACAGTTATGCAGTGAAGCCATAACACTTTTCCTCATGGACTCTACACTTGTGTTGATTCTTATGGCTCTGTTGTAATAAATTGTCAGCCTACGGATGGCATTTTGTGTAAGCTGAAATATACTGCATCCTCCTAGAGTCACGCCTTGCTTTCTGCAGTCAGCAACAACATTGAGGGGTGCTGTTCCAAGGCGTTTACTAACATGGTTGATACACTCCTCTTTGTCTATCTGAATGTCATCCCCATATGGTTTGATCTTGGTAAGCTCCGCAAATGTTTTGGTATCACAAGCAGAAAGTATTGACATGTAGCGAAGTTTATGACAGGCCACAGACTGTTGCCACAGCACCCTTGCAGCTTCCACCTCCATCATTCCAGCAGATCCTGTGAAATTGTTAATCACAGTTTAGAAGATGTTCTGCCTTCCATGCTGCAAATTCATTTGGGTTGTCCCTGGAAAGTGTCTTACCAGTGGTTTCACACACCTGGCAATATGTGGACATAACATGGGCATCTATGCAAAGTCCTGTGAAAACATCCACTGCACAGCCAACTCCAATGTGGGATGTGTGGCCTCTAGTCAGCCATGTGTCATCAAAGCTGACACTAATATCTAGCACATCATTGTCATGAAGAGTGATGTCTGACTGCTGTGCTTGAGCCTGCCGAACATACTTTACGGTTTGAGAGAAAACAGTGGCCTCCAGATCTTCTATCTTTGAATATAGTTTATTCGCTTTGCTGTGAACGGTTTTGTGATAAAGACCTTGCAGTTTCATATTTTAATAATAATAATAATAATAAAATTTATAATATAAATAATCAAATATAATAATGATAGGGCAATAAAATAATCACTTCCACAACTTTGAGAAGAACACGATAGCACTGATTCATTCAGATTCACTGTCAAAACACTTGGATTTGGAAGAAGTGGCATGTGCACTTTAGCTGAGTCGCTTTCAGTAGTTTCAGAATTGTCTATACCATTTACGACGTTCTGATAGGCTTTTCGCTGCTTACGAGCATTTGCGATGTTTAGTCCGAGAGATTTCTTACTTTGAGTAGATGACTGAATGTTCAATTTCATAGAACGAGGCATATTTCAATGCGTGACAATCTGTCGTCAACAATGAACGTTAGGCACGGTTTTCATTAAAAATAATGGATGGTGTGTGGAAGGACATTCTTAAGTTAATTTTTTTTAAATTGTTATATGAATTTAATGAGACGCTCCCCGCTAGGAGCTGGGCGAAGCCGCGCCGGGTAGATAGATAGACAGACAGACAGACAGATAGTCGGGAACGGGAGCTTATATGACAACTTATATGAATTAAATGAGATGCTCCCCACCAGAGGCTGGGCGAAGCCGGGCCGGGTCAGACAGACAGACAGACAGACAGACAGACAGACAGACAGACAGACAGACAGACAGACAGACAGTCGGGAACGGAAGCTTATATGACTACTTATACGAATTAAATTAGATGCTCCCCACCAGGGCCTGAGCGAAGTCAGGCCGGGTCGGACAGACAGAGGGACAGACAGACAGATAGACAGACAAATAGACAGATAAACAGACAGATAGTCGGGAACGGGAGCTTATATGACTACTTATATGAATTAAATGAGATGCTCCCCACCAGGGACTGGAAGAAGCCGGGCCGGGTCAGACAGACAGACAGACAGACAGACAGACAGACAGACAGACAGACAGACAGACAGACAGACAGACAGACAGACAGACAGACAGACAGGCAGCAGGCAGGCAGCCAGTCAGACAGACAGACAGTCAGACAGACAGACAGACAGACAGACAGACAGATAGATAGATAGATAGATAGATAGATAGATAGATAGATAGATAGATAGATAGATAGATAGATAGATAGATAGATAGATAGATAGATAGATAGATAGATAGATAGATAGATAGATAGATAGATAGATAGATAGATAGATAGATAGATAGATAGATAGATAGATAGATAGATAGATAGATAGATAGATAGATAGATAGATAGATAGATAGATAGATAGATAGATAGATAGATAGATAGATAGATAGATAGATAGATAGATAGATAGATAGATAGATCACCGCCAGGGGCTAGGCGAAGCCCAGCCGAGTCAGCTAGTATATATATAATTACATACAGAAAACATAATACATCCACTACTTACAGAGAACTACTTTTAGAGTACAACTTATAGAGAACTTCCAAAAAAGGAACTACCTCTATAGAATAACTTACAAAGAACAACTTACAGTGACTATTTGCATATCGCTATTTAAAGAGAACCACTTCAAGTAAACTAGTTACAGAGAACACATTACAGTATCTACTTACATTAACTATGTGTACAGAACTACTTACAAAGAACTACGTACAGTGACTATATACAGTGGCTACTTTCTGTGACTACATGCATATTACTACTTACAGTGAATTACTTACAGAGAACTACTTACGGTAACAACACGCACAAAACAATTTAAAGCCAAATAGATACGCATAACTACTTACAGACGACAGAGGATAGATGAATGCAACACACACACACACGCACACACACACGTACACACACACACACATTCAAGTTAGTGTCTATGGTTATAACTTGTCATGACTTTTATTTTGTCCAGACTGACTCAAGTTAGAACAATTGCTCTCACGTGACAGCCATGATGGGGCTCCGACCTTCTTCACTGATGGTATTTACAGTCGTTCTGTTCATTGGTTCTGTTGCTGATAATTACCAGGTTTGGAGTTTATTTTTTTTTCTTGGCCTTCGATTTCTTGGTCTGCATCGCCACTTAACAGTTACCTGTATTTTTCATGCTTTGTTGAGTCTGTCTGTCTGTCTGTCTGTCTGTCTGTCTGTCTGTCTGTCTGTCTGTCTGTCTGTCTGTCTGTCTGTCTGTCTGTCTGTCTGTCTGTCTGCCTATTACTTCTCCGCATGTCTCCTTTCTTTCTCTTGTGCGTTGTTCTTGTTTATTTTTTTCAGTGTCGTGCGTCCTAAAGTGTTCTGAGAAATGAATACCTTGCTTCCCTATATAGTAGTGTAGCAACACGATTCCCTTCTGCTGTAAGATTGATTGATTGATTGATTGATTGATTGATTTAGTAACCGACACCACAGCATTCGGGACATTCCCATAAGCGCTCCGTCCCTATCCTCAGCAGCCAGCGAAGAGTTCCAACACTTATAGTTCCAGTAGCAATCTGATTATATGTCCGTCTCGCCTTTCCTCTGAGCGTCGAGCGTCGGCCAGATCCCCTCGTCACACCTCGCTGTCTCATTCTTACCAGACTATGGTGATCCATTTGCTCCTCCGAGGTGTACACGTGCTCCCACAAGGCCGCAACCACATCTGTTTTGTAAGATCTTCCTGATATATATAGTATATCATATGAGAGTCTATCCCTTGTTTAAGAATCGTCCATTAGCTTTCGCAATGAACCCCAACTACTCCGTCTGTTTCTTACCACTAACTCATTGTTATAGGTCACTATGCCACTTTGGCGTGTATTACTCTGGATCAGTTGTTGCACCTTAAGCTCTGTCCGGCCCGCTGCCCATTCTTTGCACTCACGATCCAGTGTCACTGTTATATTGTCCCAGCACGTTATGTCTTCTTGTACTTTAACCCACTGTTTTTCACGATTGATGGTCTCTAGATCCCACACCTGACGTATAAATATTTCTGCTTGTGCCATTCAGGACCTGTCTCTTCTTAGTCTATGACTCTGTACCATATCAATGGCTTTAAACACAGGGTGATCCCTATCTGGCTTGTAGAAACCTATGCCTATCCACCATTGGTAGCCCCAGGATATACCACATGCATATAACTGGTGTGTCCTTTGTGCACCCAAGGATCATCCGTATGGCTGCATTATGTATGCGCTCCAATCTATCAAACTGGCTATCCGATACTGTCAGCAGCCCCAAACCATACTCAATGGCAGCTATAATTAATTGCTTAAAGAATCTGTCAAGCATCCTCTGCTCTATGTCGGTTGCTGCAATCGCCCTTGCTGCATGTAGTCCCCTACCAGCCTCCACCACCAAAGCATCCACATGATCCTTAAAAGACATGCACTTGTCAAAGGTGATACCAAAGTACTTTAATTTACTCTCTCTACTAAAATGGCGACCATTCAACATAATGCTTGCTTGTGTTTGCTGGCTGTGATCTCCAGCATGAAGTCCTGTATGAAGACACCCTGTTGTCCAACATCAGTGTGATGTCATACAGAACCTGAGGTTTGCCTGAGATCTATCTTCACAATCCGGTTGTCTAGGTAGTACTACACAACATATGCCTTGTCTGAGTTTATAACGGCCCCTGTGTTCCTGCACCACTTTACCACCATGTTTACTGCCATTTATAAGTCTTTAGCCAACATTTCCCCATCCCTGCCCTGTCTGTACACCAGCACATCATCTGCAAATGTCAAGAATCTATCAACAGCTGGTGACTTAATAGCTGCGACTTTGCTGGTATAGAAATTAAAAAGCACTTGGACATGGCAGTTCCTTGTGGCTACCCAGGTGTAATAGTACAGGGGTCAGAAGTCCAGGAACCCATGCACAGTGCAACCTTACGCACATAAAGGACTGCAGCAACCCATCTGATAAGGCAAGGGCAGACCTCCATGTCCATCAGAGTGTATATCAACCGATTATACTTGACTCCGGAATATGCATCCTCCAGTTGAAGAGTTACTGCCACTGTCTCTTGTTTATCCTGGAAGCCCTCATAGACACTAAATGCAAAAGTTGCCACATTGGCCAAGGTAGTAGTAGGGGATGAACTATGTGGTAAGTATTTCTGGAGCTGCTACATCCTGGTCACATTTTACGTCAATCTATATGAGTTATACCTCCCACCACGTGTCGGCACAAAACGGATTTTATATGACCTAGTTTGTTTTCTTCAAATTTTGCGCGTTTCGGGTACTTAACTAGTTCCTGTTTTTGAAGTATAAAAAGTTAAACTTTATTAACTAAAAGATAAATCATATACGAGCTAATTAAAAAGAATAATCTTGTGTGTGTGTGTGTGTGTGTGTGTGTGTGTGTGTGTGTGTGTGTGT